>CM069136.1:54790146-55038193 GCA_035221665.1 Okamejei kenojei
TTTTTTCTGATAGTCACAGATTTGGAAATATTTAAAATACTGATTGTTTCCCAAATTGTATTTTAGTTGTATTTGTTTAAATGATAATAGTTTTGTCAATTCATACACATATCCGAGAATTTTAATTCCAGCTCTTTCCCATTGTATAAATGCTTTATCTATAGTTGAAGGTTTAAATGAGGGTTTTTTACCGATAGGAGATAAGAGAGATAAATTTCTTAATTTTAAATTGTGTTTTATTTGTTTCCAAATTCTAATTGTACTGTATATAATTGGATTATTGTTGTAATTTATGTTATTCATCGATGTTGGAGAGAGAAGGATTGCTCCAATATTATAAGGAGAGCTTTCCTCTTTCTCCATAATCGTCCAATCCGGTTGCTGGGGATAGTTATCCAGCAATTGGATCATGTTTCTGATATTTACAGACCAGTCGTAATACATAAATTTGGGGAGTGCTAATCCCCCTACTACTTTGGGTTTATTCAGATGAGCTCTTTGATTTCTGTGGGATTTATAATCCCAAATAAAATTTGTGGTATCTGAGTGCAGTTTAAAAAAAAAAAATGGGTAAATATATTGGAATAGATTGGAACAGGTATAACATTTGTGGTAGAAAAATCATTTTTATGGCATTTATTCGGTCTATTAAGACATCGGAAGTGTTTTCCAAAATTTAATTAAGTTATATAGTCTCTTAATACATTATTATATTACAATTAATATGTACCGAGGGCAATTTTTTGTTCCAATGCTCCCCATTCCCAATTATTTTTACATTGAAGTGATTGAAATCCAAGTGAAGTTTAAATGGCATTAGAAAAATAAAACCCCCGGAATGGATGATATTCATTATGTGGTTGGTTGGAGTCAGTATTAGCACAATTACTATATTAAACTTTGAATCTTCAGATGTCCTGGTTCAAGCTAAAACTAAAGACAAATAATAACCTCCTCACACATTCCCCTGCAAGTATCTCTGTCACTCCTTTAAAATATGCCCCATCTTTGAACAAGCTCTTAAACATAGCATCCGAATCGGTTTCAATCTGATTACACTCCTTGAGGATGTTCATCTACGTGTTCAATTAATAAAACAATGAGATTGGGGACATTTCTAATCAATCTGTCAAAGGAATTTTGGTTGGGGTGGGGGGGGGGGGGTTAGAAATAGTCAGTGAGGTAACCAAACATAATAGTTGAGTGGCAAATGACAATAGTGCTATCTTCTCAATATTTAACTGAAGGAAATAATGGGTTATTAGGGCTGTATGTTGTGACAGACAGCCTGACACCTTGCATGTCATTTTAATATTACACTTATCCCATCCCCCTGGATATTCCGGATTAATAAATTAAGGTTTTGTCAACTAATTACAAATCAGGCTAATTACAAATCAATAGCATTAGCCAACTCCGAAACACGAAGTGCTGAGCATTGGGATCAAGACATTACGGACAACTGGCCTCAGTTCCCTGCTCACATCTGCCGGTGCTCTCTGTCTGAACCTGGTGCCGCGGAGTGTTTTTGAAAGTGGGTTGACAAATAAGTTGACAAATAAACTTAATTATTGATTTCTTTTACAATACATTTTGTAATTACATTTCTGAAAATGTAATCATGAGTTTGTTATTGCTCTGTTTTAATCCCAGGACAAGACTGTTAAAATCTGGGATTTACAGTGCACTTTGATTGTATGAAGCTTTTTTTAAACTCCACTAATGCAAGAAAGAATGTGCCTGCACAGTGTGCCTGGTACATTTGATCTGATGTAATCAGCACCATGACGTCAGTTAGTCAATTGATAAATCCAGTTCACACATTCTTCTGAATTCTATGTCAAGGTCCTTCTATCAAGTCTCTATATTTAGTTGTGAAAACAAGGATGACTCCAGGATCTCATTCATTAACTGCCGTTTGGCTTCTGGAATCTTGGGTCTGAGGTATGTGGCAAATTAATTTGGAGAGTGTTGCAAGGATATTGAGCACAATGCAACAGAGTCTTTTATAAACTGATTAGTGAAGAATATGTCAATTGGCAATTGAGAGATTACATTCCGTCAGTAATTCTGTTCATTTAAAAACAATCCTTCCCACTTTTTTGCTGTTCCTTTCATCCTGAAGGCATTGATTGTATGCTAAAACTTCACATTTGAGTCACTTTATGGTGAAAAGAGACCATGCTGGGGAAATTCAGCGGGACAGGCAGCATCTCTGGAGAAAAAGAATAGGTGGTGTTTTGGGTCAGGACCCTTCTTCCTCGCTTTTTGGTGGTTCAACTCAATTGGCTATTTAAAGTTGTTGCTGTACTCCATAGGGAAAATTGCAGCTCATATCCTGTCTGTACATTACCTTCAGTAGGGAGTTGCTGGATTACCATTGGATTTACAAATTCTGGTGCTATTTCTTCCAACTGTCAATCACCAGAAGCTGAGGTCAATTAACACAAACTAAACAGTATGTGGTTGGTATTGGCAACGCAAGGGCAGAAGGGTATAACCCAACTGATTCCTAAATACACTGACTGGGCCAGGAGGCTTCTCCTCTTGGGCTGAAACCAGAATGTTTGCTGGGGGGGGGGGAAGGGTATACGTGATGTGTGATGATTGGAGGTTTGCAGCACTTGCTGCCAATGATGTGGCTGTCATTCCTCCCATACACGTTTTGTTTCAGTAAACGCACTGTCACTGCACACTTCTCCAAGTGCTAATGTTTTAATTTTGTCCGGTCATTGACAAAAAATGATAATCATCAAAATATAAAAGTAGAAAATGTGAAAATATACCTTGAGCCTCACCCCTTGTAATGCATGGCATTTAGTGGTGGAGTGGAATCCGTTTAAACCTCCTGTCTTTTAAGTTGAAGTGTATCGCAATAAGATCCAAAGAATGGGCCGTGGCGAGTGAATTATCAGGGGTAATTACCAAAGAGGACACAAAGTGCTGGAGTAACTTGGCAGGCAGGGGAGCATTGATGGGTGATGTTTCTCATCAGGACCCTTCTTCAGACTAACGCCAGACAACTTGACAGTGCTGTTGGTTTGCATTGGTAAAAGACTAGTGCAAATCAGATGGCACAAATCTCTTCCTTTAGAGAACAATTGTGCTTTTACTGCTGAACTTGGCTGTTTTAAAATGAAACTGATGTTTAAGTGGTAAATATGAGAGTGGACTCCCATTCCTCTGAAGTACAAGGAACATATACTTGGACATTGAAATGATTATGTGTTAATGTAATAAGGTGTTAAAATTGGGAACCGTTTTGGACTTGTATTAAATAGAGTGAACAACATTTTTAAAATGGATCTAGAACGTGGGGGTTTTGTTAGAGTTTGTTTTGTAAATTATTTAGTTTCCTTGATCAACCATTCAATGTGCTTGTAATGACATAATAAGGAAATATAGCCGGTGCATGATAACTAATTTTGCTTTTACATACTAGCAATACCAGTATGTCTGGAAACCAGACGTAAGTGCAAGTCCCTGATCATGACGGAATGTGCTCACTGTTAGGGAATTTCTTGATTACATTTCAAAGTGCAAAAAGAAGCTTGGTTTTTAGTAAAGCAGATTATTTCTCCGATAATCTTCACTTTTAGCCTAAACTATCAAAACAAAATCAGCTCCTTTCGTGTCATTGCTGCTGCCAGTGATAAATGTGACCTGCTACCAGTCCATTACTACGATGCCAAAAATCTGACTGGGAAGACTCATGCATAATCCATCTTCTACTTAGTGGTCTGGCTTTAGATGGGAATGTTCAGTCCTGATT
The DNA here is from genome assembly GCA_035221665.1 of Okamejei kenojei. NCBI lineage: Eukaryota > Metazoa > Chordata > Chondrichthyes > Rajiformes > Rajidae > Okamejei > Okamejei kenojei. Next base: position 54,793,919 of record CM069136.1, read on the forward strand.
ATGTTTTTAAATTGGGTAGTACTCAGAAACCTTGCTCCACCTGGAACTGCCTATGGACCTCAACAGCCAATTTTGACAGCACAATAGGAAAGATGTCAAAAATATTAGACGCTGGTTGCTTCTCCTGAAGATTAAAGGCAGTGTAAAAACACGTTGTTTCTGATTATGCTGCCCTGTGTTAAATATGCTAACTAAATATCCTCCCCTGATTTATTTTTGAACATGATTTTTCTCCGAGTCCATTGGTAAAATGAGAACTGATTGTGAAGATATAGTGGATTGCTTACCGAAACATTTGAAGGTGAGTAAAAGTAACCTTGAAGCATATGCCCTATTTTACAAATGTGCAGCTAATTTTAACTTAGAAGATGCAGCGATCCCTGCTCCAACCACTTTCTGTAACAAACTATTTAATCTTTCAGCAACCCTCGGCTTGAACCATCTCTGAGCTTCCCTCGTCATTCAGAGTAACACAGGTTGCGTTAAGTTGGTGATTACTTGCTGCCAGCCAAATTACCTTTGTAGGTCTAAGTTACCTCTGTTGCAAAGGAGGTCAACACATCTGGTCCAATTATTTGAGAAGTGTGGTAGAGTTCCTGCTTTACAGCGCCAGAGACCCAGGTTCGATCCTGACCAAGGGTGCTGTCTGTATGGAGTTTATGAAATTCTCCCTGTGACTGCTTGGGTTTGCTCCAGGTGTTCGAGTTTCCTCCCACATTCCAAAGATGTACAGGTTTGTAGGTTGATTAGCTTTGGTAAATTGTAAATTATCCCTACTATGCTGGGTAGTACTCATGTACAGGGTGATCGTTGGTCGATTTGGACTAAGGGCCTATTTTCACACTGTATCTCTTGTCTGAAGTCAGAGGGAGGGACGTAGTTTTGGAGACTGCAAGTTTGCCATAATCTTCCAATCTTCCGTCAATATCGTGAAGATGCCTAGAGAACTGGCATTTGTACCACCTTTGTTCAAAAGAAGTGCAAGTACTTCTGAGGCAATGATGAACCAGTTAGTTTAGCCTTGGTTTTTAAGAAGCTTTTAAAAGCAATTGGGGGGTGGAGTAGACATATGGATACATTTGAGTTAATAAAGGTCACCCAGCATGGCACTGTTAAAAGTAAGTCCTGTTTTACTTTTTTGAAGCGTTAATAGAAATATTGTGGAAGGGAATACAATAGATGTTTTATCATATTGATTTTCAGAAGTCATATGATAAAGTTCCACACCAAAGGGTGGTTAGTGAAACTGAGCAATTGGTCTGATGCAGTATCGGTAGAATTTAAGGGCAGAACACAAAATTACAGCAAAATTCAATTTTTCAAACTAAAAAATGGTCAACAATGATATTCTAAAGTGTTTGTTGCTGGGCTGATAGACTGCAAGAGGACACAAGCGGGCATGTTAGACGGGTGACAAAGGGAATGTAATATTTAAAAGTACAAATTTATGTATTTTAGTGAAAGATAACCATATAACCATATAACAATTACAGCACGGAAACAGGCCCTCTCGGCCCTTCCAGTCCGTGCCGACCATTTGTTTTCCCCTAGTCCCATCTACCTGCACTCAGACCATACCCCTCCATTCCCTTCACGTCCATATACCTATCCACTTTACTCTTAAATGTTAAAATCGATCCTGCCTCCACCACTTCTGCTGGAAGCTGATTCCACACAGCCACCACCCTCTGAGTAAAGAAGTTCCCCCTCACGTTACCCCCGAAACCTCTGTCCCTTAATTCTCATGTCATGCCCTCTTGTTTGAATCTTCCTACCCTCAATGGGAAAAAACGTATTCCACGTCAACTCTGTCTATCCCTTTCAGCATTTTAAAGACCTCAATCAAGTCCCCCTTAACCTTCTTCGCTCAAAGAATAAAGACCTAACTTGTTCAACCTTTCTCTGTAACATAGTTGCTGGAACCCTGGCAACATTCTAGTAATCTCCTCTGTACTCTCTCTATTTTGTTGACATCCTTCCTATAACTAGGCGACCAAAATTGTACACCATACTCCAGAAAATTTGGTCTTACCAATGCCTTGTACAATTTTAACATTACTTCCCTACTCCTATATTCAATGCTCTGATTTATAAAGGCCAGCACACCAAAGGCTTTCTTTACCACACCTATCTACATGCGATTCACCTTCAGGGAACTATGCACAGTTATTCCTAGATCCCTCTGTTCCACAGCATTCCTCAATTCCCTCCATTTACCATGTACGTCCTATTTTGATTTGTCCTGCCAAGATGTAGCACTTCACACTTATCAGCATTAAACTCCATCTGCCATCTTTCAGCCCACTTTTCCAAATGCCCAAATCTCTCTGTAGACTTTGAAAATCTACTTCATTATCCACAACACCACCTATCTTAGTATCATTCTGCATACTTACTTATCCAATTTTCCACCCCATCATCCAGATCATGATGTACATGACAAACAACAGTGGACCCAACACAGATCCCTGAGGCACCCAAACTGGTCACGGCTTCCAACTGACAAACAGCCATCACCATTACTCTCTGACATCTCCCATTCAATCCATCTTGCTACTCCGCCATTAACACCCAAAGATTGAACCTTCTGAACCAACCTTCCATGGGGAACCTTGTCAAAGGCCTTACTGAAATCCATATAGACAACATCCACTGCTTTACCCTCATCAATTTCCCTAGTTACCGCTTCAAAACATCAAGAAGTTTGTCAAACATGACCTTCCAGGCACAAATCCATGTTGACTGTTCCTGATCAGACCTGTTTATCCAGATGCGTATATATATTATCTCCAAGTATCCTTTCCATTAATTTGCCCACCACTGACGTCAAAATAATAGGTCTATAATTGCTAGGTTTATTCTTTGAACCCTTTTAAACAATGGAGCAAACATGCGCAGTACGCCAATCCTCCGGCACTATTCCCGTTTTCTAATGACATTTGAAAATATTTCTGTCATAGCTCCTGCTATTTCTACACTAACTTCCCTCAATGTCTAGAGAATTCCTGTCAGGACCTGGAGACTTATCCACTTTTTATATTTTTCAAAAGTGTCAGTACTTCCTCCTCTTTGAATCTAAGTTTCCATAGCTACTCTACTCTTTCCCCTTAACTCACCGAGTTCAAAATCCTTCTCCTTGGTGAAAGTACCGAAGAAAAGAATTGTTCAATATCTCCCCCATCTCTTTTGGCTCTGCAGATAGCTGTCCATTTCTGGTTCTCTAATGTCCAATTTTATCCCTCGTTATCCTTTTGCTTTAATATAGCTGTAGAAACCCTTTGGGTTTACTTTCACCTTTCTTGCCAAAGCAACCTCATATCTTCTTTTAGCCTTCCTAATTTCTTTCTTAAGATTCTTTTTACATTCTTTATACTCCTCTAGCACCTCATTTACTCCATGCCTCCTATAATTATTGTAGATATCTCTCTTTTTTTGGAAACAAGTGTCCAATTCCCCTTGAAAACCCATGGCTCTTTCCAATTTTTACTATTTCCTTTCAACCTAACGGGGACATAAAGATTCTGTACTCTTACAATTTCCCTTTTAAATGTCCTCCATTTCTCTTCTACATCCTTCCCATGAAACAAAGTGTCCCAATTCACTCCTTTAAAATCCTTACGCATTCCCTCAAAGTTAGCCTTTCTCCAATCAAAAATCTCCACCTAGGTCCAGTTCTCTCTCCATAATTATATTGAAACTAATGGTATTGTGATCACTGGTCCCGAAGTGCTCACCAACGCATACCTCCGTCACCTGACCTGCCTCATTTCCTAACAGAGGTCCAGCACTGCCCCTTCTCTGGTCGATACCTCTATGTATGCTGCAAAAAACTATCCTGCACACATTTTACAAACTCCAAACCATCCCAGCCCATTTACAGAATGTGTTTCCCAGTCTATTTTTGGAAAATTGAAATCTCCCCACAATCACTACCTTGTGCTTACTACTAATATCTGCTATCTCCTTACATATTTGCTCTTCCAATTCACGCTCCCCATTTGGCGGTCTATAATACACCCCTAAAAGTGTTGCTACACCGTTCCACTTCTCAGTTCCACCCAAATAGCCTCCCTAGACGAGCCCTCTAATCTATCCTGCCAAAGCACTGCTGTAATATCTTCTCTGACAAGCAATGCAACACCTCCCCCCTCTGGTCCCTCCAATTCTATCACACCTGAAGCAACGAATCCTGGAATATTTAGTTTCCAATCACAGCCCTCCTGCAACCATGTTTCACTGATTGCCACAACATCCATATTTCCAGGTGTCAATCCAGGCTCTAAGTTCGTCCACCTTACTTACAATGCTCCTAGCATTAAAATATACACATTTTAGAAACCCACCATCCCTTATTCTCTGTTATTATCTTTTTCATCTTTCTCGCCTACATTTTGGATCCAAGTGCTTTCCTTCTCTGCCTCTTGCCCCACACCCTGACCCCCCTAGCCCCCTCTACCCGAGTCCCTCCCCCAGCCTTTCTAGTTTAAAGTCTCCTCAGGTAGCCTTTGCAAATCTCCCTGCCAGGATATTGGTCCCCCTCGGGCTCAAGTGCAACCCGTCCTTTGTGTACAGATCATGCCTTCCCCAAAAGAGGTCCCAGTGATCAAGAAACTTTGAATCCGTGCCCACTGCACCAGTCCCTCAGCCACGCATTTAGCCTCCACCTCATTTCATTCCTACTATCACTGTCACGTGGCACAGGCAGTAATCCTGAAATCGTTACCTTTTGGTCCTTCTCCTTAACTTTCCCCCAACTCCCTAAATTCTCCCTTTAGGACCTCGTCACTTTTTCTGCCTATGTCATTGGTACCTATGTGTACCACAACATCAGGCTCCTCTCCCTCCCTTATCAGAATCTTTTGGACACGTTCTGACACATGCGAGACCCTGGCACCAGGGAGGCAAACTACCATCGGGTCTCCCGACTGCGTCCACAGAATCGCCTATCCGACCCCCTAACTATAGAGTCCCCTATTACAATTGCCCTCCTCTTTTTGCTACCCTTCTGAGCATCAGGGCCGGTCTCTGTGCCGGAGGCCCGGCCGCTGTTGCTGCCCCAGCTAGGCTGTCCCCTCCAATCGTACTCAAACCCGTAGTACCTATTTTCCAGTTGTACGGTCACGGGGTACTCTCTAGCCCCTGCCTCTGCCCCTTGCCCTTCCTAACTGTGACCCACTTGTCTGCCTCCTGTGGTTTGGGAGTGACTACCTCCCTGTAGCTCCTCTCTATAACCTCCTCACTCTCCCTGACCAGACGGAGGTCATCGAGCTGCTGCTCCAGGTTCCTAACACAGTCCTTTAGGAGCCCCATCTCAACATACCTGGCGCAGATGTGGATGTCTGGAGGGCTATCAGATTCCCTGACCTCCCACATCTGACATCTAGAACAGTACACTGCCCTTGCCTTCATACTCCCCCCTTACACAGGATACAATATAAAGTACACAACAAACTGCTGGGATCTGACTGCCAATCAGCTGCTTACCCTGGTCCACTTCCCACCAATCAGCGGCTTCCTCAAAAAAAAAACCACCTCTCCAAATGGAATGTTATGGATTTCGGCAAACTCCTGTGGGCCTCTGGAAAAAACAAGCCCCGCGCTCGATTTTAAACCTTACCGGTCGGGTGTCGCTCCTCCCCCTCCTTCTCTTCCAACGGCTCCTGTGGGCCTCTGAAAAAACAAGCCCCGCGCTGGATTTTAAACCTTACCGGTCGGGTGTCGCTCCTCCCCCTCCTCCTCTTCCAACGGCTCCTGTGGGCCTCTGAAAAAACAAGCCCCGCGCTGGATTTTAAACCTTACCGGTCGGGTGTCGCTCCTCCCCTCCTTCTCTTCCAAGATGATTGAGACTACATGGCACAGGCCAAAATGATGCATTGAAGTTGAGGGTAACAGGGAATGTCTGTGCATTGTGGATAGACAGATAGTTTGAAGAAGGGTCCCAATCCAAAATGTCACCCATCTTTTTTCTCCAGAGATGCTGCCTAACCTGCTGAGTTACTCCAGCACTTTGTGTTTATCTTCGGTATAAACCAGCATCTGCAGTTCCTTTCTGCACTCTGTATTTGTGCATTGATCTTTCTAAATGGTGGTGCATGTCGAGAAAACCTTAAATTCTGAATTCATGTGAAGTTTGGAGTACAAGTTCAGGAAGGTGATATTAAACTGGCAACAACTTGAGCATTGCGTTCTATTCTGGTCAACTCACACTAGTGAGGATGTCAAAGTTCTGCAGAGGGAAGAAAAACTGTTTCTCAGAAGTGCTGTGCAGGCGAGGATTCCCGTTACAAGGTTTGATGTAAGAAACTGAATCTTTTCTTGGAAAAAGATGTTGATGAAATCTGTCAATGATCGTAGCTGGTGCACATGGGCAGGGCTGCCATCTCTCACGCAATGAGCATGAGACTCACATTTCAACAAATTCTCACGCTCTGTCGTGAGAAATTCTGTGATCAACGAGAATTTCAAATCTCATATCAACTGCATGGGCCGCGGGTGTTGGAGAGCCGGGGCTGAGGGAGGGATGGAAGCAGAAGCAGCGGCGGGGACAGATGCGGACGGGGAGCCGGGGCTGGCGAGTGTTTGCGGGGCTGGTGAGTCGCTCACTGCAGCTCCAGCCTTGGAGCAGCCTCAGTGCAAGAGTCCCGGGCTGTCGGAGGTGTCGCAAGCGTTGCACCGCTGCCGTTAGTCTCTGTGCCGAATTCGCCCTGGTGACCGGCATAGATCAGGCAGCGTCTCTGGAGGGAAGGAATGGGTAATGTTTCTGGTTGTGACCCTTCTAAGGGTCTTGAACCAGTACCTTTAGAAGGGTCTCGACCTGAATTGTCACCCATTCCTTCTCTCCGGAGATGCTGTCTGTCCCACTGAATTGCTCCAGCATTTTGTGTCTCTCGTCAGTTTAAACCAGCAGCTGCAGTTCCTTCTCACACAAGTATTTGAATGGCCCTTAACTTTTCAAAGAATAACCTCAGGGATATGCCATTCAAATACTTTAAACCTTGGGATAATATTGTTCGTGTTCAAATCCAATAGGTAAGTCTTGATTTGTTCAATATTATAATTAGTTCAAAGATACAGCGTGGAAACAGGCCCTTCGGCCCCTCAAGTCCGTGCCGACCATCGATCACCCGTTCACACTGGTTCTGTTATCCCACTTTCTCATCCACTCCCTACACACTAGGGGGCAATTAACCTACAAACCTGCAAGTCTTTGGGATGTGGGAGGAAACGGGAGCACCCGGAGGAAACCCACGCGGTCACAGGGAGAACATGCAAATTCCACACGGCCAGCACTCGAGACCAGGATCGAACCCGGGTCTCCGGCGCTGTGGGGCATTAATTGTAATGCTAATACTTGGGCCTCCGCTGATATGCCGGGATGATTACCCAATATTACTGATTATTAATCCATTGTATTATTGATTATATATGTTGCGCTCGTTCTCCTTTATCTGTACATTGTGAGCGGCTTGCTTGCATTTACCCGATAGAATGCAACAAAAGCTTTTCCCTGTACCTCGCTAAAGGTGGCAATAGTAAACTATATCAATCTATCATGTATCTGTGTGTTGTTCGCACATATATCTGTGTGTTGTTGCTTTAACCGGCCTGTTAAGGTGCAGCAACTGAGAATGTCATTGTTCTGATGTTGCTACACGCAGCAACTAAACACTCTTCTTCATTCTACACTTGAAATGACCACAGTGACATTTAAACGGCATTTGGACAGGTGCATGTGTAGGAAGGAACTGCAGATGCTGGTTTAAACCAATAGAGACAAAGTGCAACACTTGTCCCTTCACCTCCCCCCTCCACTCCTTTCAGGGACCCAAGCAGTCCTTCCAGGTCCGACAGAGGTTCACCTGCACCTCCTCCAACCTCATCTACTGCATCCGCTGATCCAGATGCCAGATGATCTATATCGGTGAGACCAAGCGGAGGCTTGGCGATCGCTTTGCCGAACACCTCCGCTCGGTCCGCAATAACCAACCCGACCTCCCGGTGGCTCAGCACTTCAACTCCCCCTCCCATTCCACATCCGACCTCTCGGTCCTGGGCCTCCTCCACGGCCAGAGTGAGCAACACCGCAAGCTGGAGGAACAGCACCTCATATTCCGTTTGGGGAGTCTGCATCCTTTGGGCTTGAATATGAATTTTCTCAATTCTGTTAACCCTTGCTGTCTCCTCCCCTTCCCACCTCTCCCTCAGCCCTCGGGCCCTGGCATTCCCTCTATCTCTATCTCTCCCCCACCCTAGTCGCACCAGCTTCTCATTTTCACACCACAAACAGCTTACAATGGCTTGTTCCCTTTATCACCGATACTTTTTTGCATATCGTTCACTCATTGTTCCTTATCTCTCCACATCACCGTCTATATCTCTCGTTTCCCTGATCCCTGACCAGTCTGAAGAAGGGTCTCGACCCGAAACGTCGCCTATCTCCTTCGCTCCTTAGATGCTGCTGCACCCGCTGAGTTTCTCCAGCTTTTTGTGTACCCTCGATTCTCCAGCATCTGCAGTTCCTTCTTTAAAAAAAAAAAGTGCTGGAGTAACTTAGTGGGTCAGGCAGCATGTCTGGAGGGAAGCAATGGGTGATGTTTCTGGTTAATTGGCTTGGTATTAGTGTAAATTGTCCATAGTGTGTGTAGGATAGTGTTAATGTGCGGGGATCGCTGCTCGGTGCGGACTCGGTGTGGCGAAGGGCCTGTTTCCGCGCTGTATCTCTAAACTGAACCCTGTCCGGCTAGCAAGGCTGTGTAGGGCCAAGTGCCGGGACATGGTGACATCTGGCTCTGATCTCCGCAAAGCCAATCGCGTATTGAGCAGTGCCGCAGATCAATGGGTGCTTAGAGTCGGTCCACAGACACAGAGAGGAAATTGGATGTTACTCCGGCTTTTTGTATCTATCGGCGACTTGGAGAGTGTGCTGGACAACGAGTGACACAGCTGGTCGCGGCTCCCCTGATCTATGCTATTTCCACGCACTTATGGGCCTGTCCCACTGAGGCGACTCTTTAGGCGACTGTCAGGGACTAGTTTTACTAGCATTCACCTACGACACCTCGCGACAACCTACAACAACCTCTGACAGCAAAAATTGTTGTCACTGGCTCTTGTAGTCGCCCAAAAGAACGTCTGTGGGATAGGCCTTCAGGCTGCAGCTCGGTGCATCCTGGAAGACAACCAGTGGCTGTTGGAAGTAGGTACCAAGCACTGGGTCATCAGTGGAAGATAGCGGCCTTCAAATGGGTGTGATTGGAGAAAGCATCCCGCTTGCCTACTAGATTTTCACCCTCGCCCCGACCTCGGACGCTGAGCGCCCTCAGGCTTCGTCTCTCCCGCAATTTCTCACTCCCAACTCTCACCCAATGTTGGCAGCCCTGACATGGGTCAAGCAGAGAAAATGACCATAGGGGCACCGCACGATTGGCAGCCTCACCAACAGTCTGTCTGTTTTTTCATCCTTTTTGTTATTTTTAGTGCATTTTAATTAAGGTCCGTGTAAATGTTCTCTGGTTTGTTTTATGTGGGGGAGGGGGAAACTTTTTATTTTCAATCTCTTACCCTGTTGGAGATGCGATTATTTTCCGGGTTGTATCTCCGGTCGCTCTGAGGCCTTGCAAAGTGGAGCAGGATGGCCTCGCTCGGGACTGACTTTAAGTGGGACGTGAACTTGCCATCGGAGTTGATCCCTTGCCTGGTATTGCTCCAACCAAGGCCTGCGGATTTTACCATCAAGAGCTCGCAGTCTCTGGTAGAGACCATAGATGTTGGGAGCTCTAACGACGCAGAAGGTTCCAAAGATTGAACTTTTTTTATCGCCTTCCATCACAGTGAGGAAGGTGGAAGGAAAATTGCCCTCTATTATTCAGAAATGGAGGGCAAGGAAAATTACTGAAGGGTTGTTTAGAGACTACAGTGTGTTGTGACAGCATATGTAAGAAAGGTCTATGACAGTGTCAAAAATATTATACACCTAGGGCTCTCACATTTTTTTTCTCTGTTGCCAGCCGGGCAACCTAGGCAGCTTTTTTATTTGCCAAATGACAGTTTAGGTGGTCATTTAAGATGGCTTGCATGACCCGTGCGATAATGTGCCCGGACGAAGTGCGTCGTTACCATTCGGAGTTATGCTCAATGAAGCATTCACATATTATTTCTGCTTCAAATAAAAGTCACAAACTAAACATATTCACCAATCAATACATGATATATGCCACAATGACTTGCAGCAAAACTGTAATGAATGCAATTTCTATTATTTCTTTCCACTTCCAAACAAAAATGTGGTTGGATAATTCAGCGTATGATCATCCTCGGTGAGAACAAGCGCAGGCTTGGCGATCGCTTCGCACAACACCTCCACTCAGTCCGCAATAACCAACCTGATCTCCCGGTGGCTCAAAACTTCAACTCCCCTTCCCATTCCGAATCCGACCTTTCTGTCCTGGGCCTCTTCCGTGGCCAGAGTAAGGCCCACTGTAAATTGCAGGAGCAGCACCTCATATTTCGCTTGGGCGGTTTACACCCCAGCGATATGAACATTGACTTCTTCAATTTCAGGTAATCCCAGCTTTCTCCTCCCCTTCCCAGCTCTCCCTCAGCCCACTGTCTCTGCCTCTTCATTTCTTCTTCCCGTCCCCCCCACCCTCACATCAGTCTGAAGAGTCTTAACCCGAAATGTCGCCTATTTCCTTCGCTCCATAGATGCTGCCTCACCCGCTGAGTTTCTCCAGCATTTTTGTCTACCCATTCACACAAGTTCTGTTGTCCCACTTTCCTCACCCACTCCCTACACATTAGGGGCAATTTTACAGAGACAAGTTAACCTAAAAAGCCAATGTGTCTTTGGGATGTGGGAGGAAACCCACACGCTTGCAGGGAGAATGTGCAAATTCAACACAGACAGTGCCCGAGGACAGGATCAAACACAGATCTCTGGCGTGTGAGGCAGCAAGTCTACCAGCTGTGCCACTATATTTTGTTTTCGAATACACAAAAAATTATACGTTGATAACTTTGGTTACTAAAAAAATGAAAATATCCATTTTCAGTTTTAAATCTCCAAGTGACACTATATCCCCCTTTACAGCTACTGTATGTTTTAATTAAGTTCAAGACTATGGGGCAGTACATTGGCCATAAAGTTGCTGCCTAAAAGTGCCGGAGACCCGGAATTAATCCTGAATATGGATGCTGTCTGTATATTTGTTCCTTTTCCCTTTGATCGCATGGGTTTTCTCCGGGTGCTCTTGTTTCCTTCCACATTCCAAAGATGCGCAGGCACCTATTTCAGATGCAAGCCAATACATAATATTTTCCTTTTGTCCAGAGATTCTGTCTGACCTGTTGAGTTACTCCAGCTTTTTGTGTCTATCTGCAGTTTAAACCAGCAACTGTAGTTCCTTCCTACACACGATACTGTACCATAGAACTTTATTAACCCAGGAGGGAAATTGTGTGTGTGTGTGTGTATATATACGCACACACACACACACATATATTTATATAGTTATATATTCATATGTAAATATACACCGTTTTGTTTTCTCGTTTATAACATTGTTTACAGAGTACTATGTTTACATATTCTGTTGTGCTGATGCAAGTAAGGATTTCATTGTTCTAACTGGGATGTGAGAGAATAAAACACTCTTGACTCTTGACTTTGCTAATGTGTGGGATAGAACTAGTGTACGGGTGATCGGCGTGGACTCAGTGGGCCACCAATTTCTTCTATCCAGAGTTGCTGGCTGCTCCATGGAGTTCCCCCGCACAATTAAAGCATGGAATAGTCTTCACTCTACCATAGTTACCCAACCAGATGCAACTAAATTTAAGGTACCTCTTTTTTCCGCAAGAACCCTTTTTTGCTTGTCCGAGTCAAGAGAGTTTATTGTCATGTGTCCCAGATAGGACAATGAAATTCTTGCTTGCTGCAGCACAACAGAATATGTAAACATAATACAGAACAGGAGATAAAAGTTCAATGTGTTTATACACCATAGACCATATATATATATATATATACAATAAATAAACAGATAAAATGCAATAGGCTGTTATTGTTCAGCCCTCCACCACCTCCAGTTTAAATTCCATTTAGAATATTTATGGAGGACCAGGAAACCAGAAGCAAGAGTTACTCCAGGGAGTTACTCCAGATCCAGGGTCAGGGAGTGCTTCTGTGTTGGTTTTCAGCGGTCGCGGCGAGGCGGCGAACGGACAGCAATGGTGGCCAGATCTCCCACAATTCAAAGCTAGGGAGAAGGTGCCCAGCGCCGACCAGTTGCTGTGGCAGTGCGCATGCGCAGGGCGGCCGATGATGTGCTGGCCGTGGTTGTGCGCATGTGCAGGGGGGAGGATGTGCTGGCTGTAGCAGTGCGCATGTGCAAGGCGGCCTGCCGTGCCGGCGGATGAGGAGCGAGCGGAGACCCGGCGGCCCGGACATGGATACGGATGGCGGGCGGAGACTGAGATTGACAGATAGGGAGGGGGGCCGCCCAGAGTTGAACAGCAGGTGTCCTGCCATGGCTGGATGCCTCCTAGATTTCGAGGCCCTAGGCTTCAGCCTATGAAGCCTAGTGGTAAATCCGGCTCTGTGAGCCCCGCCCCCCCTTAGATCTCGAGGCCCTGAGCTTAAGCTTGTCAAGCTTATACGTAAATCTGCCCCTGGTTGTGGACGAGGCTTCTCTCCAGCTTTGATAAAAGTGATTGATTTCTTTGTGGTGTTTGCTGTTACCGATGGCAGTGGCTATGCTCTCAGCAACCACCTTGAGCACCTGGTCATGGCACCACCGATAGCGACCTTCCCCAAAGGACTTTGGGCAGCTGCTGAGGAGATGTTCTAATGATCCTCTTCCAGAGCAAAGTGGGCAGGAAGGTGTCTCGCTCTTGCCCCAGACGTGGAGGTTAGCTGGGCTTGGTAGGGCATCATAGACAGCTTGGACAAGGAACCAGATGTGCTGGACGTCTGCCTGCGTGATGTTTGACCAGGTAATCCTGCGCTGCCGTATGCTCTCCCACCTTGTCCACCCTCCCTGCTGCCTGAGCCCCACTGTCCTGCTCACACGCTCTTCCTCCACACCTGCTCGGACCTCTTCCTGGATTACTTGCCCCAGGCCTTGCCAATCGGAAGTATCCCAAACCCGCTCTGCCAGCTGCAATGACTCCCACCAATACGTTTTGCCTTAGACTCTGCCACCTCCACTGCTTTCTCCGCGCTCCCTATTCTCACCTCAATGCCAGCCGATGACACCTTCTGGTCCCTGGAGTCCCTGTACCGCAGAGCTTCACTTGTTCACACCACCATAAACTCTTCAGTGAGGCCATTGAATGGGAGCTGCAAGATGTTACTGGTCCCATACAGTGCTGCACTATTGAGGCTGCAGGGAAGGCCAAGCCACCTGTGGAGAAAGCCGCTGATCTTCCTTTTGAGGGGCTCAACTATGGTCAATGGAACAGTGTAAACAGCAGAGGCCACAGGACTCGGTGCAGGATGGAATGCTGATAGATCCAGGCCTTGAATCTGCCAGGCAGACCTGGCTTGTTGACTTTGGTGAGCTAGGCATCAAGGTCTTCGATGGACTTTTGAATGACTGCAGAGTCTTTCAGAGTTACATCAAAAAACTTCCCCAAACTCTTGACAGGTTGCTCAGTGATGGAGGGAATGACAGTTCGGGATAGTAAGAAGTGGAATTTGTCAGTCGCCTTCCCCTTCTTCAGCACCATGGACCCTGACTTTGTTGGCTTGAAACCCATCCTTGCCCAGGTGATAAGTTTCTCAAGACCTTGTAGGATCCACCTACTTCCTGGGACCGATGCTGTGGTGATGGTAAGGTCGTCCATAAAATCTCTTATTGCGGCACTTGAAAAAACACCGCACGTCATACGTCATCACGCCACGTCACCGCTGCATGACGCCGCAAAAGTTTCGGGTACGTCAGTCAATGATACCGGCAATTGCCGAAAAAATCGCCAAGATTACTCTACTGGTCTCTAGCACAGGGCTGAACAGACTGAATGGCTGCCTTCTGTAGGCAGACATTTATGTTGCCAGAGACAGAAAGCTAGGCAGAAAGATGCATGTGTGTTGCATTGTCTTGCAGTCCTTTCAGCACCAGATACTGCATGTAGCGCACCAACCATAATCTAACTAATAAATTATCACTTGCACTCCGTTAATGAACCCCAAAACACTATTACCTTTTTGAATTATGTGCCTGAATTTTTTAATCTGTTTTCCACATACAATTTAGTGCTCCTACGTTGCATTAACGTTACATTTTACAGATAGATCTACTATGACACGTTTCCATAACATGAATCGGATATAAATGATAAATTAGGAAACATTATTTGCAACACAGGCTGAATTGGTTATAACGTGATTTGTTTTAGGGCTTAAAGAGCCACTTAATAATTACCTTATGAATTGACAAGTGGGAAAAATAAAAGTTGTCTGGAATGGGGATTAGGGCTCGACCCGAAACGTCAACCATTCCTTCTCTCCAGAGATGCTGCATATCCCACTGAGTTACTCCAGCCTTTTGAGTCTATCTTTGGTTTAAACTCGCAACTGCAGTTCCGCCTGACAAATACTGATCCAACTATCACCGGTGATTCCAAAAAGAGTCACCAGCCTTCAGCCATTACATGGAAGTCCATTCTGGACATACATGGTGCCCACGCAGAGTGGTGGGGTTTGCCTGCAGATTTGGGGCAAAGGATTTAAATCTATCAGTTTATGCTGCCCCAGGCTCAGTAACCAACAGCAGGTCCTTAATGCTGGGCATCTCATGTGTTGTGCTGCCCACCACCCCTTATACTCTATGTTCAACAGAGCTGGTGCAGGATTCAAGACCCACTGATTTCATTTAGAATTTCAACCCTGCAGATTAGAAGGCAGAAGAGAAATGCTTTCTTTTTGTAAATTACACTAATTTAATGCTTTTTAAATTTTCTATTGAGTTACTCAATAATAACATCCCAAATATATCAATTACCTTTTGATTATTTACTTAAATATATCCAATGGATCTGAATTTTAAAGATACATGAACTTATTAAAAAATATCACCTTTGGCAACTTGCATAGTTCTGCCATAGTTTTTGTCTTCTGTCAAAGCCTGATAGAGGTCTGAAGAAGGATCCTGACCTGAAAAATCGCTTATCCTTTTGTCCAGAGATGCTGCCTGACTCACTTAGTTACTCCAGCACTTTGTGCCTATCTTTTTTTTATAAACCAGCATTTGCAGTTCTTTCCTATTACCAGAGATGTCATCTGGGGTCTGAGCCTTGGTACCACACAATGCACATTTAGCCACAGCACCTTGGGAAGGCCTCTCCCCTGTAGCATCTTGGGAAGGCCTTTAAAAACATTGACCTTAACCTTGTAGAAAGCTAGGTTTTAGCTGTAAGGATGTATTTATTGTTCTTGCAAACTATTTTTCAACACTGGCTTAAGACTGAATTAAATATTCTGAAAGCTTGATGCAAATGACTAATTTAATCAATTTTTTTACTTGATTAACTGAAATGTAATTCAATATTCCATGCCGTGTTTCGACGAGCTGAAGTGATCTTGTGTTAGCTGCTGTCACATTGTGTTGCAGAGGGAGCCATATTTTTGTGAAGCACCTACAATGATGCTACAGCAATTGCACACGATATAAATTCTCCAATGTATGCACTTCATGGTCTTAACCCTGCAGATTTTTTTCTTCTAGCTGAGCACTATCATTATGTTGTCGGCTATATTTAAGCTTCAATATCCTTCGGCAGAATATTGATGTCGCTTTTGGCATTTTTTTAAATGGATGACTGACATTATGCTCGCAAAGACATTAATCGGTTTATATATTTTAAGTGCACTGTCCACTTCACACTCTCAACAAATGAGATTCCAATCCGTCTCAAGCCCAGATCATATTATACTTTTGGTACATTGACACAAGGTTCTTCAAACTAAACTTGGGAGTTTTAAAACTTAAAGCTTTTATCATTCTTAATGTTATAAGAAATAGCATGGCTGTATCCCGATGTTTATAGGAATACATTAGATTATGATATTTGGAAAACAAAGGTGTGACATTTGTGCAAAAGTGACAGACTTTGTTGCCAAAATAACACTGATTAATGTTGCTAGCTGTTATTTATACATTAAGGGAACAGTGATCTCCTTTGTAGAGCATGTACCAAGATACCGAAATTTTCTTGCCAAGATTATTTGATCTAATATCTTTGCAAAACAACATTCACTTTTGTGAAGTTGGTGTATTTGAGGTAAATCAAACACTCACTTTTAATTTTTAAAAAGAAGCACAACCTGCTGGAGTAACTTGACGGGTCAGGCAACGTCCCTGAGAAACATGGATAAGTGACGTTTTGGGTTCGACTGATCTGAAGAAGATCCCGACCCGAAATGTCATCTATCCTTGGTCTCCTGTGTTACTCCAGCCACTTGACTTTTTTTTGTTAACCTACATCTGCAGTTCCTTTTACACTTTTAATCACAATGTAGTATGCATCGATGACTTCTAATCAACGTCTTTAGGACCTAAACTTAAATATGAATGAATAAGTTTATTGGCCAAGTATTCACATACAAGGAATTTGCCTTGGTGCTCTGCCCGCAAGTGACAACGACATACAGTGACAGTTAGGAACGACACTTAAAACATTAAACATTAATAATAAAACATTATTTATTAAACATGTGAATTAAGTAAAATACCAGAGCAAAAGGAGGCTACAGATTTTTGGTTATTGAGTAGAGCTGCTACTCGTGGAAAAAAAGCTGTTATTATGTCTGGCTGTAGCAGCTTTGACAGTCCGGAGTCGCCTTCCACAGGGAAGTGATTCAAAGAGTTTGTGGCCAGGGTGAGAGGGATCAGAGATGATGTTGCCCGCTCGCTTCCTAGCCCTTGCAGTGTACAGTTCATCAATGGAGGGAAGGTTGCAGTCCATAACCTTCTCAGCTGATCAGACGATTTGTTCATAGAATCATAGAAAATAGGTGCAGGAATAGGCCATTCGGCCCTTCGAGCCTGCACCACCATTCAATATGATCATGGCTGATCATCCAACTCGGTATCCTATACCTTCCTTCTCTCCATACCCCCCGATCCCTTTACCCACAAGGGCCACATCTAACTCCCTCTTAAATATAGCCAATGAACTGGCCTCAACTACCTTCTGTGGCAGAAAATTTCACAGACTCACCACTCACTGTGTGAAAAAAGATCTTCTCATCTCGGTCCTTAAAGACTTCCCCCTTATCCTTAAACTGTGACCCCTTGTTCTGGAGTTCCCCAACATCGGGAACAATCTTCCTGCATCTAGCCTGTCCAACCCCTTAAGAATTTTGTAAGCCTCTATAAGATCCCCCCGCAATCTCCTAAATTCCAGCGAGTACAAGCCGAGTCTATCCAGTCTTTCTTCATATGGAAGTCCTGCCATCCCAGGAATCAGTCTGGTGAACCTTCTCTGTACTCCCTCTATGGCAAGAATGTCTTTCCTCAGATTAGGAGACCAAAAACTGTACGCAATACTCCACTTGGCCTCACCAATACCCTGTACAACTGCAGTAGAACCTCCCTGCTCTTGTACTCAAATCCTTTTGTTATGAATGCCAACATACCATTCGCTTTCTTCACAGCCTGCTGCACCTGCATGCCTACTTTCAATGACCGGTGTACCATGACACCAAGGTCTCGTTGCGTCTCCCCTTTTCCTAATCGGCCACCATTCAGATAATAATCTACCCTCCTGTTTTTGCCGCCAAAGTGGATAACCTCACATTTATCCACATTATACTGCATCTGCCATGCATTTGCCCACTCCCTCAGCCTATCCAAGTCACCTTGCAGCCTCCTAGCATCCGCCTCACAGCTAATACTGCCCCCCAGCTACGTGTCATCCGCAAACTTGGAGATGTTGCATTTAATTTCCTCATCCAGATCATTAATATATATTGTAAATAGCTGGGGTCCCAGCACTGAGCCTTGCGGTACCCCACTAGTCACTGCCTGCCATTCTGAAAATGACCCGTTTAGTCCTACTCTTTGCTTCCTGTCTGCCAGCCAGTTCACTATCCACATCAATTCTGAACCCCCAATACCATTGAAGCCTCCGGATGTCGTGCTTGGTGGCTGAGCCAAACCAGACCATGATGGAGAAGGTGAGGACAGACTCTACGATGGCCGTATAGAATTGGACCATCTTTGCCTGTGGCAGATTGTGCTTTGTCATGTATCTTTCATGGTTAGGAATTGTTTTAGAAGATGTTAAAAATGTCTCTTGTTGAAAGGCAATTCTTGCTCTCCTTTTTTTCTCTGACTGTTCTTATTTCTATCGTCAATTTTACAATTTATTTGTCCACTTCAATGCTTTTTCAGTCTGTCCAAGACCCTCTCTTCTTTTACAAGTGTCATTGTTGCTGGTTTTGTTGCCATTACCAGCTCACATGATCAGCAACCTTCAAGGATGGTTTTGAGTTGAATTTTATAGGGAATTTCTGCATATGACCCAAATTTTCATCATGGTATAAATCAAGCCATTCAACAATCTAGCGCACCTCAAGAGGACAACATCACAGTTGAAATGGAAAAATTAAAAAATAACAAACTTTAAACCGATTTCCTGTCTGATTATTGCATACCAAAATCCATCTCTAAAGTCTGTTTGATCACAATACATTGTTTTAAAGTAGGCAATGATGATTATAGCACCAACTTTTTGTAAATTTAAAAGTTGATCAGAGCAGGTCTATGAACTTTTCAGAGGGTGTGTGGTGGATAATTTATTAATCCTCTACAAATGTTAAGCAACATTTTGTGGCCCATATTGTGTTGGTGTGATGACAGCTGTCACAGATATGGAAGGTGATACTTCATCCCTGTCAGCGCCATCTGTTCTCGTTTCCACCACATATGTGAAATGCACGTCTGCCAAACAAATGACAGCTTATCTCCTCTCATATTTGTCAATGCATTTCATGTTCTAGTTTTCTTTCCTGGCGCGATTGCTAACTTGAGGTCTCTCTGATGTATGTCAGCAAAAATAAAATTGGATAATGTTTTGTTTAACCATTAGTAAAAGTAGTGAAACACCTCAATATTATGGACACAATATTGAACAAAATTCGACACCAGACAGCTGGTGATGGTTTAAAAAAGGTGGTTTGTAGAAGACGACTTTTTAAGAAAGGGGCAGTACAATGTCAAAGGTCAGGGCTGTTTAAAGGGACAAAACTGCAGGATCACTGATATTTTGCTATCTTGTAATATTGGAAAAAGGAATGGTGGTGGGCTTGACAAGTTTGCTTGAATGGAGATTGGGGAAGAGATTATGGAGGGGATTTAAAGTATTGCAGAGTCAACGTAGATCAGCTAGCAGGAGAATGAGTGAGTGAAGAGAACTTGATACATTATAGGATAGAAGCACGAGGACTCTTGCATTCAGTACACGTGAGTGACCAGTTAGGAGACCCTTATGGGTCTGTCTCACTTAAGCGTTTTTTTGCGTTGAGTACACGTGAGTGACCAGTTAGGAGACCCTTATGGGTCTGTCTCACTTGCGCGTTGAAACATTTTTGCCGACACTGCCAACAATTTTTGGTGTCGTAGGTTGACGTAGATGTTGTCGTAGGTTGTCGCCAGGTGACGTAGATGAATTCCTTTAAAACTAGTCCTGGCAGTCGCCTAAAGAGTCGCCCAAGTGGGACAGGCCCTTTAGAATCATAGTCTTCTTGTAACAAAGCACGGATGGGAGGTTTTGGAAGAAGTGGGCTGAGGCAGCCTTGCACCTGTAAAAGCAACCTGTGTAGCTGAAGAGATGATTTGGGTGATCAAGATCATAAATTGATCACACAATTTCCCTCGGGTGATGAATAAAGTTTTATCGTATCGTACTAACTGGTTTTAGCCTCGCTCGTATATTAAATAGTAAATGTAGTACTTTGGGGCAGAGTGCCACAGCAGGAATCAAAGATGATGGCGTTGGTCTTGGCAAGCCACAACGTGGGACCAGAAGATGTAGAATCCTTGTGTGTAAAGTTAAGAAACTGCAAGGGTAAAAAGACCCTGATGGGAGTTATATACAGACCTCCGAATCG
Source organism: Okamejei kenojei (assembly GCA_035221665.1). NCBI lineage: Eukaryota > Metazoa > Chordata > Chondrichthyes > Rajiformes > Rajidae > Okamejei > Okamejei kenojei. The sequence continues at coordinate 54,814,032 of CM069136.1, forward strand.
TGGTCAGGATGTAGTGCACAAATTATATCTTGAAATATAAAAGGTATGTAAGAAAGGCAATGTTACAGAGGTCATGGGGAGTTTCAATAGGAGAGTATGGTGGGCAAGGGCGGCACGGTGACGTAGCGTTGGAGCTTCTGCCTTACAGCGCCACAGACCCGGGTTCGATCCTGACAATGGGTACTTGTTTGTACGTTCTCCCAGTAACCTGCGTGCGTTTTCTCCGAGATCTTTGGTTTCCTCCCTTACTCCAAAGACGTATAGGTTTGTAGGTTAATTGGCTTGGTATAAATGTAAATTGTCCCTAGTGTGTGTAGGATAGTGTCAGTGTGCGGGGATCGCTTGACGGTTCGGACTCAGTGGGCCGCAGAGCTTGCCTCCGCACTGTATCTCTAAACTAAACTAAAGTAGACTAGGAAAATCAGCATGGTACTATGTCCCAAGAGAAGGAATTTGTAGAATGCCTACAAGACGGCTTGTGATCGAGCCCATGAGCCCATGAGAGAAAAGGCATTTCAGGATTTGGTGTTGTGCAATGAAACCTGCAGTGTGAAGGAGAAGCTGAAATTGGATGTATCGGTATTACTGTTGAATAAAGGTAACTAGATAGAGGTGCGAGAGAGGAGCTGACTAAAGTTGATTGGAAGGGGATCCCAGCAAAAATGACAGTAAAACCGCAAGGGCAAGGAGTTTCTGGGAATCATTTGGAAAACTCCGCCCTCTGGTTCTCAACTCTCCCATTACTGGAAACATCCTTTCCACTTCCACTCTATCTGGACCTTTTGTTATCCAGTAGGTTTCAATGAGAATCCTCCCTCATCCGTCTAAACTCCAGCGAGGACAGAGCCAGAACCATCAAACGCTCCTCATACATAAGCCCAATCATCCCCGGGATCATTCTTGTAAACCATCTCTGACCCCCTCCAACAGGTGCACATCTTTCCTCCGATATGGGGCTCAAAACTACTCACAATATTCAAAATGTGGCCTTGCCAGGTGCCTGAAAAGGGTTCTTGGGAGAAGTCATGGTGTGAGGGAAAGATAAAGTGAGGTTGTTCAGCTGAACACACGGATCCAGGTAAGTTCTGATATGTTGATATGTTACTTAATTGGACGTAAGCAGAGCAGCCTTGACCAATGGCAACTTACCAGCGCCTTGCCTGGCAGAGCAGCCTTGCCTGGGCAATTTGCTATCTGAGACTTGAAGGATTGTATTTGCTTTCTATCTGACTGTAAAAGAAAGCAAACTCTGTGCTGGCATTTATTTCAAGAGGGCATGTATACAAAAACAGGGATGTAATGCTGAGGCTCAGTAAGGCGTTGGTAGTGCCATGTTTGGAATATTGTGAACAATTGTGGGCATCCTATCTGAGGAAGCACATGCTTCCACAGAGGTTTACAAGAATGATCCCAGGAATGACTTGGTTTTACTTATGATGAGCATTTTCCGGCACTGGGCCTGTACTCGATGGAGTTCAGAAGAATGTGGGGGGGACCTCATTGTACATACAGAATAGTGAAGGCTTGGATAGAGTGGATGTGGAGAGTATGTTTCCACTAGTGGGAGAGTCTAGGACAAGAGGTCATAGCCTCAGAATTAAAGGACGTTCTTTTAGGAAGGAGAGGAGGAAATTTCTGTAGCCAGAGGGTGGTGAATCTGTAGAAGTATTTGCCACAGAAGGCTGTAGAGGCCGTCAGTGGATATTTTTAAGGCAGAGAAAGACCGAATTTTGATTAGGTCAGGTGTCAGAGGTTATGGGGAGAAGGCAGGGGAATGGGGTTAGGAGGGAGAGAGAGATCAGCCATGATTGAATGGCAGAGTGGACTTGTTGTGCCAAATGGTCTAATTGCACTCCATCACATGACCTTACTACCTTCTCCAGGGAATGCAATAAGTGTGATTTATGCTGCTATTGGTCACGACAAACGTACTAATTTGAAAAGGGAACCTTCAATTTCTATCTCCCGGGTCATGAGGTGGTTGAGTGTTGGAACATCTACATCCTCCTCCTACAGTGGTAAAGTGGAAAAAAATGGAATGTGCACCATCCCAGTCACTCCTGCACAATGTCCTTGGAGTTTTGGGATGTCACTTGCAAAATCCTGACAACTGGACAGAGGTGAGAAATAGTCCTTAAATGAAGCAGCAACACAATTGTATTGATAGCAGCCTTTATGTTCTGGAGAATTGATCATCATTTGGCTCATCTAAGAAATCCTATATTACAACAGGTGACGTTTTGTGGCATGTTTACTGGTTTAGACCAATTGTGTCAAAGATCCATTTCCTCCTGTGGCGCAATGTAAGAGAGGAAGCGATGATTTCAAGAGGGAGGAAGGTTTCCTTTGTAGATATTTACAGAAAAAACTCAAATTTATTGAGATTTTTTCATGTGGTTTCCCCACCCACTTATTGCCACCAACTCTTTCCGATGAGCATAACAGCATGTAAAGTACTTGTTAAGAATGTCATACAAATGTCTGAAGGATGTTATTTGCGTTGTTCTTAATCCACAGAATGTTGAGTTATCTTTCTGACTTACATGTGCAAATCATGCTTCCCAATGTACAAGACGACCAATAGTAAACTGATGCTGAGCAATGCAGGTTAGAATTGGAGAAATAACTGGAAACAAAAAGGCTTTTAATCGTAAGCACCAAACACAGAAGGGCAGAGCAGCAGCAGCCTCCTTAGTATTTAAACATGCGCTAACCTTAAAAGCATAAAAGGCTCCAGTAACATCAATTGACAGACCTATGTAGGTCACATCAAAAGAGATCAGGAACCAAAATGAGGCACGAATCCATTAACATTGGACATATGAGCCTTTTCAGACAAACCATTTATCTCTGCTATTGATCTCTGGTGGATCAATGAAATGTTGCTAAGTGGGTCCTGTGAAAACCTCATTGGCTGAAAAGCTTCATGCAATGGTAATTGTGCATTTCATAGAGCGCAATATGTCACGACATGGCATAGGAGGAACTATTTAAAGCACATGTCCATACGTGGTAGAGGAAATTACATTGTATTGTTCACTAACTGAAACATTGGCTATGTATTTATTTTATCTTGCTAAAATGCATTGAAGCTGAAGTTCAAAGAGCTTTTAATGCCATGGGTTGTCATAAAATCAGTTTTTGTTTTACAGCGGCTTGTGATTTTCATACCATTGGAAATATTAGTTTGTTAATATTGGTCCTTAGTCCAGGTGCCTTGGAAACCTTGGTCGACATGTCAAATTGGGCTGAATGGCCTGAGTCCACACTGCATGACTATGAATCTAAGCTCCAACACATTTTAGAGCTTTCATTAGATGCTGCATTCACAAAAGCACCACATACTTGGTGGGCATGGTGCAATGGACCGTTCACTCGTCATCGTGTCAGGCAATCTCTCATGATTAAGGATAACTTGATTTCACTCCGGTTCCAAGGTGACCAAAGAGACAGTGTAGACCAGCAGGCACCCACAAAGGCAGGAGGTGCCAGCCATGTGATATAGGTGGGCATGGGAGATAAACGGCCATTCCTGGGTAACTTCGGCATGAGGGTGGGAAAAGCTCATGCAAAGGGATAATTGCAGGTTTAAAAACTCAGCTAGCTCTAGAGAAAAGGCTCTGAGCAAGGTCTTGACAGAACCAACACCCTTTTTCTGTCAGAGACATAAGCACAACACCTCACCTGCTTTCACACTAGTTGCAGATGAAGGAAGAGATTGCTGCATTTCAAACTGATTCCGTTTAGTATGTGTGCACCACTTTGAGACAATTCTGTGAAATATGAAAAGATTCTCTCAACCTCACCCCCACTTGTAGGTGATAGAACAATGGCAATGTGGAACATGTTCTCCAGGCTTGCAATACACGTTTCATGTTGAAATTATGAGTGTCTGTGTGAGAGAGATCTTCAGACCTTCATTTTTCTGATGCATATTGGCATAATAATAGGAAGAAACAATGTGATGAAATATTGACATTTCTAAATGACCGGTTTAAATATTGTACTTTTTTCAAGATAATTAAATTTAAAAAAATCTTCATGCACAATAGTGCTTGAAGTAAACTTGAATGATTCAATTTTAAATCATTATTGTTTCATTAAATGCGTCATTAGATTAATTCAGAAGAGCTTGGTTTTATGATATTTAATGTTCTTTGGCTCATGATATTTCACGGGAGTGAGGAATATTAGGTTATTTGGCTTACAATTGTTAAACTTGCTGAGCCCTTATGCAATCATAAAAAATTAGCATCTGCCGTAGAGTCGTGGAGTCATGAAGCCATACAGCATGGAAACGGGCTATTCAGCCCAACGTGCGCGCGCCGACCAACATGTGCCATCTACACTCGTCCTACCTACCGCACTTGTCCCGTAACCCTCTAAACCTATCATATCTAGGTACCTGTCAAAAGATTTTTTTCCACGAGACAGTGACCTTTGCTCTATTCTGACACATTCTATCCGGAGTTGGAAAAAGGTACATTCATTATGCATCTTGATAAAATGTCCATGATTAGAGCCAGGATTTCGCCATAAATGCCATAAGTGCCTTTTCATGCCTATTTTGATGATTTCATGAAGATAATGCCCTTTTCACGATTGAGTGCCTAAATCAGCCTTTTTTGCCGTTTTAACATGACTTACAAGAAAATTTACTCCACCTGGGTGAAACCCAGCTGTAAGTGGGTGTTAGTAAGTGGTGATTGGAGAGGGGTGCTTGGGAAAGGGTCTAGTCTTTGCAAACTGGAGTAGTGCTTTAAGTAGGTGCGAAGTGTTGATTGGGGAGGAGTAGGTGCGGAAGGGACCAGTCTTTTCAAACTGGAATCAAGCTGTGAGTAGGTGTGAAGTGTTGGTTGGGATTACCAGGGTTAAGTTTGTTTATCGAAACTGCAGTAGAACTCATTCAGGTCATTGGTCAGTTGACGATTGTCCAAGGAGCGGGGGGTTTTCCTCTTGTAGCTTGTGATTTCTTGCAAGCCCTTCCACACTGAAGAAGAGTCATTTGCTGAGAACTTGCTCCTCAACTTCTCAGAGTACCTTTCCTTGGCAACTCTGATTCCTCTTCTTAGCTTGTACTTGGCCTGCCTGTAGAGGTCTGCATCCCCGCTCCTGCAGGATCTACCGCTGCAAGCGTCAAAATGCCTAAAGTCAAGTCAATGCCTTGAAAAAAACGAAACGATTTGGTGAGAGTGTACGGGAGTGATATATTCTCTACAGACAACTGTGTGCTGTTTAGCAAAAGGATTTGAGTATAGGAGCAGGGAGGTTCTACTGCAGTTGTACAGGGTCTTGGTGAGACCACACCTGGAGTATTGCGTACAGTTTTGGGCTCCTAATCTGAGGAAAGACATTCTTGCCATAGAGGGAATACAGAGAAGGTTCACTAGACTGATTCCTGGGATGTCAAGACTTTCATATGAAGAAAGACTGGATAGACTCAGCTTGTACTCGCTAGAATTTGGAAGATTGAGGGGGATCTTATAGAAATTTACAAAATTCTTAAGGGGTTGGACAGGCTGGATGCAGGAAGATTATTCCCGATGTTGGGGAAGTCCAGAACAAGGGGTCACGGTCTAAGGATAAGGGGGAAGTCCTTTAGGACCGAGATGAGAACATTTTTCACACAGAGTGGTGAATCTGTGGAATTCTCTGCCACAGAAGGTAGTTGAGGCCAGTTCATTGGCTATATTTAAGAGGGAGTTAGATGTGGCTAAGGGGATCAGGGGTATGGAGAGAAGGCAGGTACGGGATACTGAATTGGATGATCATCCATGATCATATTGAATGGCAGTGCAGTCTCGAAGGGCCAATTGGCCTACTCCTGCACCTATATTCTATGTTTCAATGTTTCTATGCATGTGAGAAAGCAGTGAATCATGAGAAAAAATATTTCATCTCCATGCATGTACAGATTGCTAAACACAAGTTGGTGGCAGAGAAGGTAGGAAATACGCAAGCTTGTCTCCTCACAACATTTACTGCTGGCTCCAATCGCAAATCAGTTTTCGATTGATGTGTGCAACACATTCATTGATGCTAGAATTCCACTGTGGAAATTGGAAAACAAATCTCTGAGGTTTTTTAGGGAAATACACAGAGGAACATATACCAAGCGATCATCATTACGGAAAAATTATATTGACAGCAAGTTCAACATTGTTGTGCAGAAAATTAGAGATTAAATTGCAGGCAACAAAATATGGATCTCAATAGACGAGATAAGTGATGCTGTGGGGAGATTTGTTGCCAATGTGGTAATTGGCGCACTGGAGGCAGGTCAACCATCAAAGGAGTATTTCTTGACACCGGAAATATTGGAGACGTCAAAGAGCTGAACTATTGCTCAGTTAACATTTTCACTTGCCGTACTTTGCACTTAAAGTTCCTGGCGATGTAGGTGAAGACATACAAGGAAAATGTGAGAGGGTGATTTTAGCTAACAAAGATCTTGAACAAATGCAAAACATAGCTAAAGTTCTCAAAGGTAGTTGTAATGCACAATACATCAACATGAATGTAGAGTTTGTAGCTTGTTTCAGGTATGCACCAGTGACCTCAGCTGGGATAGAAATAAGTTTTTCACAACTGTAGCATATTCTGTCTGACAGACGGCATAGTTTAACACCAGATAATTTGAACAAATGTATGTAGTTATGTGCAACCAGGCACTTTGGTCATTTAATGTAGTATACCTTTATAATGATCATTTTTAACCATATTTTGGTGGGAATTAATGGCTTTTTATGCCTTTTTTGTCAATAAATATATTTTTCTTGCCTTTTTTTGTAATTTTATTATGCCTTTTTGCCTGCCTATTTCAGAGATTTTTAGCTCCTAAACATCCTGGCTCTATCCATGATTTTTTTCTTATTCTATGCGGATCTTTTAAAGTACATTTTCTGACCCTCGCAACTCTGCACCTCGCCCCATAAGGGTGGCCAATGACAGTCCATTGTTTGGATGTTATCCCTTGTGACGTTGTCCTTTGAACTAGTGACGTTTCTGATTTGTCCACGCCTCACTGCATTTTTATCTCTCCTCTGCTCCTCAAACACTTAAAGACAACGCCTTTTGGAACTGGATTTGTTTGGTGAAACTCCTCATCAAAAGTGAAGCTATTGTGCGTTGCTCACAGGTTGTTTTAATTATCCTGAGAGTGATATTTACAGCCCTTAATAATGGAAAAACACCTCGCTGCCCAGACTACAATTGATTTATTTTTTAAAATACTAACAATCTTATCCCAGAAATCCTGAAGATACGATTCATGCCCCCACATAGCATAAGTGGTAGTCATTGGTGAGGGGTGTAGACAGGATGTCAAATAAATGATTGCCGGTGGTTTGACAGGTCATCTGTTTTCCCTGATGGAGTTGCCTGGCCTCAGTTCAGAACTTGACAAGAGTCCTAATTTTCATTATCACGGTTCCATAGGTAGTGGCAGACGGATGATGATAATGCAATTAATTGTGGATTAGCACTAATTCTGGAACGCGCTCTAAAACATCTCTCCAAGAGCAATTGAAATACAAACCTTCTATGATTTTGACATTCAGAGATTCCAAACTGAAGGTCATATTTTTGGAAAAAGTGTAAGCATTTTCAGTCTGGTCGAATAAGTCCCTAACATGACGAGATACAGCATACAATGTTAAATAAATAATATAATTAAAGCGTCACGATGACCTGCTCTTTTGAAACACACAGAATTCATATTAGGCATATAGTCATTGTAACTGAGTCAAAATGTTATATTGTAACTTTATATAATCTAGGATTACACTATAAAAGATTCATGGAATAACCAACAGGGAAGAAGTGGATCATAATTATACAGAATAACGATTTTAAAAATGTATATTTAATGAAAGCAATATAAATATGATGATGCCTGATATTGCGTCCATATTTGCCAACTCTAAAAATAATTTTGCTTCGTCTCTCGTTCTTCTACTTGTAAACTGGAGGTCATTGAGAATTTGTTTTAGACTTTAAAGACTTTAGAGATAGTGTGGAAACAGGCCCTTCGGCCTACTGTATACATGCCGATCAGCAATCACCCGTGCATTAGCACTATCCCACACACTAGTGACAACTTCCCTTGACATCTCTTCTGAATAGGATTACCATTTGTGTTGAATGTTGCGATAGACAATAGACAATGGGTGCAGGAGTGGGCCATTCAGCCCTTCAAGCCAGCACCGCCATTCAATGTGATCATGGCTGATCATCCACAATCTGTACCCTGTTCCTGCCTTCTCTCCATATCCCTTAGCTCTGCTAACCCTAAGAGCTGTATCTAACTCTCTCTTGAAAGCATCCAGAGAACCAGCCTCTACTGCCCTCTGATGCAGAGAATTCCACACACTCACATCTCTCTGTGTGAAAACGTTTTTCCTCATCTCCATTCTAAATGGCTTACCACTTATTCTTAAACTATGGACCCTGGTTCTGGACTCCCCCAACATTGGGAACATATTTCCTGCCACTATTGTGGCCAAACCCTTAATAATCTTATATGTTTCAATAAGATCCCCTCTTATCTTTCTAAATTCCAGAGTATACAAGCCCAGCCGCTCCAATCTATCAACATATGACAGTCCCGCCATCCCAGGAATTAACCTCATGAACCTACACTGCACTCCCTCAATAGCAAGAATGCCCTTAGTCAAGTTTGGAGACCTCACATTTATCTGCATTAAACTGCATCTGCCCACTCACCCAACCTGTCTAAGTCACCCTGCATCCTCATATCATCCTCCTCACAGTTCACACTGCCACCCAGCTTTGTGTCATCTGCAAATTTGCTCATGTTAATTTTAATCCCTTCATCCAAATCATTAATATATATTGTAAATAGCTGTGGACCCAGCACCGAGCCTTGCGTTACCCCACTAGTCACTGCCTGCCATTCTGAAAGGGACCCGTTAATTCCTACTCTTTGTTTCCTGTCTGCCAACCAATTATCTATCCCTATCAGCACCCTACCCCCAATACCATGTGCTCTAATTTTGCCCACTAATCTCCTATGTGGGACCTTATCACATGCTTTCTGAAAGTCCAGATACACCACATCCACTGGCTCCCCTTGTCCATTATCTTCGTAACATTCTCAAAAAATTCCAGAAGATTAGTCGAGCATGATTTCCCTTTTTTAAATCCATGCTGACTCAGACCGATCCTGCTACTGCTATCCAAATGTGCCACTATGTCATATCTTATGATTGATAGCATCTTTCCCACCACCGATGTCAGGCTAACTGATCTATAATTCCCTGTTTTCTCTGTCCCGCCTTCCTTAAAAAGTGGGATAACATTAGCTACCCCCCAATCCGCAGGAACTGATCCTGAATCTATAGAAGCATTGGAAAATGATCACCAATGCGTCCACAATTTCTAGAGCCACTTCCTTAAGTTACCTGGGATGCAGACGATCTGGTCCAGGGGATTTATCAGCCTTCAGTCCCATCAGTCTACCCAACACAATTTCCTGCCGAATGTGAATCTCCTTCAGTTCCTCCGCCACCCTAGATCCTCTGGCCGGCCCGATTGGACCGATTTTTCCAAATATCCTCCCCCCCGTCCACAATGTGGTGGCTCCACGCCCGGAGCGCCGCAGCAGCGGTGAGTGAGCGAGTTACTGGCATGAACTCGACCCTCTCCTCAACGCTCCTTCCCTCCTTGCAACTTTACCCATGGCTAGACACCCCACACGCTGTGAAAGGAACTCTCCCCCGAATTGTCATGGTACTCACAACACATGACTCATTTATAATTATTTATTTATATTTCTATGAAAAATTTTCCCAATTGGGCCCCGCAACTCCTAAGGCCGGCCCTGCCTCTGGACACTAGTTGCTATTTGTGTTTACTGATGAGAAAAGAGTGAAGTGTTTTGATTCAAAGAGGGAATGACATCCTTGAAAATGTACTTCAACTGAAAAAACGTTTATGCTAAATCAGGTTGGGCAAATCACCTGTGGTATTATAGGAGTAATTTTTTTTCTGGAATCAGATTTCCACCAAGGAAACGTACCCCTAACCCTATCACATCTTAAAATGTCATTCACTGATTTATACAAGCTTTAAAATAAAAAATGAGTGCATAATTTTCTGATTTTAAATGAACAGTTAGTATTATCGCTACTTAATTCCCATCTATGAGGAAGGAATGAATAGAAAGGCAGAATCAAGCAATTTAATATCATATTTATATAATATAATTTTAAATATAGAAACACCAATGACAGAGGCAATTAGAAGGGACTGGGAACAAGAGTTATTGATAAAAATCCCAAACGACAGATCGGAATTTTTTTAATTATATGTACATAAATGTTCGATTAATGTAAGACATAACCTAATTCAATTTAAAATTTTACACAGATTATATTACTCGAAAACCAGCTTGAATAAAATATTTCCAAATGTTTCCCCCATTTGTGATAAATGTCTAATTCAAAATGCCAATATAGCACATACCTTTGTCTCTTGTACAAAACTGCATAAATTTTGGAATGAAATCTTTGGAACTTTTACAAAACTATTCAACACAAATTTGAACCCCAATACAGAACTGATTATCTTTGGATCAGTGGAAGAGGGATGTAAATTAACTACGTTCCTAAGAAGCTCTTCTTAATTATGGTTTAATAACAGCAAAAAAACATACTCAAATTCTGGAAAAAACGCAACCACGCCAACGTTCAAAATGTGGATTTCAAATATGTTGGAAACGCTACATCATGAAGAAATGAGATTCCTCCTACTAGGCAAAGTAGACCAATTCTTAAAGATTTGGTCTCCTTTTATCGACTTTTTACAAGCATATGGTGCAACATAACACAACCTTAGAAATTAAATGGTTCAGAACCGGGTGACGGATGGGTAAAGATACGAAATAGGTATATTTCTCCTAATTTCTTGTCTCTCTACTTTATCTTTCTCTTTCAATCTTAGCTTTTTATCTCTGCTCTCTGTCTCTTTCACTATCTGTTTCTACTCGCTTGTCGACACCCTTTATTTCCCTTTTTCTTTCACTGTTCTTTTATTATTAAACTAAAAATAAGAAGTTGTACAAGAATGGTAATGTGTATGTATATTAGGTACTTGGGTACCACACTACTGTACTTCTAACAGAAATAAATAAATAAATAAAAATTTCCATCTATTATTCACATAGCCCTGGGATTTCCAGAGTTGCGTTATAAAGTGCCTTTCATGTAATAAGAATGGTTTCATTCAAATGTTGACATGTAGCTATGTAAAGAAAAAGATTGAGCTATATGAGGGGGAAGGAGAGGTGATGTTTTCCACACAGAGGATGGTGGATGTATGGAACGAGCTACCAGAAGAGGTCATTGAGGCAGGTACTATAACAACACTTAAAATACATTTGAATGGGTGCATGGCTAGGAAAGGTTTAGAAGGATATGGACCAAATGCAAGGAGGCGGGACGAGAGTAGATGAGGCATCTTGGCCCGCACGATCAATTTGGATCAAAGGGCCTGTTTCCATGCTGTGTGACTGACTTAATGACTCTAAAGCTTGTAGATAGAAATGTGTTTTAAGGAGAACAGTAATGTACAGAAGTAGAAAGGTTTAAAAGGGAATTGCTGAGCTTGGGGCCCAAGCAAGTAGAGGCACTGCCATCTGTGGGCTAAGTGATCGAAAGCTCAGAAATGAAAGAGATACAAGTAGGAAGGTGGGGCAAGCCCTGGATAGAGCAATCCAGTGTGCTATCATTTGACTTGTCAAGCAAATCAATGGCCATGCAAAAGTAAAGCTGCTGAATTTAGTAATAAATATTTATAGGTGATGTGCCTGTATGGAGAGCTGGTTTATTGTTTTTCAGCAGTGTTATCTGTAAAATATTTACACCCAGCCTGTTATATAAGCTCAGACTGTGCACAAGACTAAAATCGTGGTCAGATTACTTTGTGGCTTATTTAATGCATTTAGCATCTTTGGTAAATTCAGTAATAAATTCCATTAAATTGAATCAATAGTTCATTAGGTAGTTCAGCAAATAACATGCAGGTCAATCTTTCATTCTGGATCCCATCTACATACACAAGTTATAGGAGCAGAATTAGGCCATTCGGCCCATCCAGTCTACACCATTCAATCATTTCCCTCTCAACCCTATTTTCCTGCCTTCTCCCCATAACCCCATGACACCCTTACTAATCAAGAATCTGTCAATTTGCGCCTTAAAAATATCCATTGACCGCCTCCACAACCATCTGTGGTAATGAATTCCACAGATTCACCACCCTCTGACTAAAGAAATTCCTCCTCATCTCCTTTCTAAAGGTACATCCTTTTATTCGGAGACTATGGCCTCTTGTCCAAGACTCGACCACTCGTGGAAAGATCCTCTCCGCATCCACTCTATCCAGGCCTTTCACTATTTGGTAAGTTGCAATGAGGTTCACACTTATAGAATGTAGAGATACAGCATGGAAGCAGGGCTTTTGGCCCATTGTGTCCATGCTCACTATCGGTCACATCCTATGTTTTCCCACTTGCATGTTATGCCACTTCCTTGGTTATTTTGCATATATATTAAAAAAATTACAACCTTTATGCACAATTTGACTTCTAAATATTATCTGGCTATTAAACTGTTGTAGTGTTATTGGTTGTTAACCTGTAGGTCTTGGTTCTTTACTGTGATTTGTCTGATTTGTGGTAAAAAGCAGATATGTAACACTCAAGCTATTCCTGTTGCTTTCAAAATATTTTGAATACCTAATTTTGGTTTTCCGAATGCTGAGAGGCATTTTAGATAGAGTAGACCAAGTTTCTCTCTCCCACAAGTTGCCTGGATAAATCAAAGTTAAAATTGGAAATGTTACAACAGTGAGAATGACTTTGGGTATGACGGAGGGGTGGGAGATCGCAACCTTCACGTGGTCCACCCTGCTTCGACGAATGGATTCAACCTGGCGTGCACAAACAGAAGATCAAACAGAACAAGTTGTCTTACAACTTTAGGGTGTGCACGCCATACGCAAGAAGAAGGTTAAGGCAGAAGCCTATGCAAAAGCAGCGTGATTACTACATTATACAATGTATCACAAAGGGAATACAGGGCCAGGAATAAGGTCATCAACCCTCATGCCTGCATCTGCACTCCATTGGGCCATGACTGATCTGTACCTCTAAACACTCAGCCCACCACTGGCACATATCCTTTCCCTTGACACATGTTTCCTAGATAAATCTATTGCATTGACTTAATTGATTAGAGTATTTCTGGGTTGTTTTTTTCTTACTTCCAATGTCCATTGTATTTCACTTTAAAATCAATTTACCCTGTTCCTGAAAGCTGCATTTATCCTCTGAATTGTACAGCTGCTTGTGGAAATCGTGTATGTTGTACTACTCTTATATGATTGGGTGGGGGGGGGAGGGAGGGAATGGGAATTGTTCCCCATTTACAGGATAGTTCTGTTGGGACCAAAAATAGGGCAAGGGTCAAAAATCTAGCTTGGATCATAGAGACATAGACAATAGGTGCAGGAGTAGGCCATTCGTCCATTCGAGCCAGCACCGCCATTCAATATGATCATGGCTGATCATCCCCAAACAGTACTTCGTTTCTGCTTTCTCCCCATATCCCTTGATTCTGTCAGTCCTAAGAGCTGTATATAACTCTTTTGAAAACATCCAGTGGATTGGCCTCCACTGCCTTCCGTGGCAGAGAATTCCACAGATTTGCAACTCTCTGGGTGAAAAAGTTTTTCCTCAACTCTGTTCTAAATGGCCTACCCCTTATTCTTAAACTATGACCCCCTGGTACTGGACTCTCCCAACATTGGGATTTTTTTTTCCTGCATCTAGCCTCTCTAATCCCTTAATTTTATATGTTTTTACTATAGTAACCTCTCATCCTTCTAAATTCCAGTGAATATCCCAGTCAATGCATTCTTTCATCATATGTCAGTCCTGCCATCCCAGGAATTAACCTGGTGAACCTATGATGACTGTGAGACTTGTCAGACTGTTCAAGTAATTCAGCCAAACTTTAAAATTCTGCCTTTGAGAAATTGGCAGAACTAATGGACCAACCTTTTTTCTCCCAAGTTCAAAGACTGTATGCCCAAAACACATTTAAATAAAAGGGGCACCCAAAAGACATCATCAACTGAAGTAGCTTCAATGAAGCAATCTAAAAGCGAAGCTTGTTTATATATCACAGGAATAGGCCCTTCGACCCACAGTGCCCATGTTGAATATGTTGCCAAATTAAACTAATCTCCTCTGCCTGCATCTGATCCATATTCATGCACATATCAAAAGCCTCTTAAATACCCCTTTGATATTGCTTCCACAACCACCCCTGGCACTGTCTTCCGGCACCCACTGCTCTGTGTATATAAAACAAAATGTTGCCTTGCATATCTTTAAAAATGTGCCCCCTCTGACCTTATAGCTATGCCCTCTGGTCTTTGACACTTTTACCCTGGGAAAAAGATTCTGACCATCCAATCAATGACTTTCATAAAATGTATTTTGATCAGGTCTCCTCTCAACCTGACGTTCCAGATAAAACGATCCAATCTCTCCTTACAACTAATTCCCTCCAGGCAGCAGTCTGGTAAATCCATTCTGTGCCCTTTCCGAAGACTCCATGTCCTTCTTTCCTTCATGTAAGGTCGTGACCAGACCTGCACACAATACACTAAAATGCAGCCCAACCATAGCTTTGTACAGCCACAACTTGACTTCCTGACTTTTATACTCAAAGCCCTCTGACTGATGACGGCAAGCAAACATCTGTGCTGTTCGGGGTCTCTCAATCCACTATTCTTTCCCCTTATGTGGACTTCTCAAAATGTAATGTCTTGAACTCTTGCCCATATCCCTAACTTATCTATATACTGCATTGTCCTGGGACAGCATTTCCATCACCATGGGTACCGGCATAGATCATTGTGGATCCCAGCAGAACACCATGGATCCCTGGTCACACATCTCGTTTGGGACAGCACGGCCTCACAGAGGTAGAATTGCTGCCTTACAGCACCAGAGATCCCAGTTCAACCCTGACTATGGGCGCTGTCTGTACGGAGTTTGTATGTTCTTCACGTGACATAGTGCCAGTCCTGAACTCTGATCAACTGGTCTTTAAACTCCCACCTGTCTTATGTGGACACATCCAATTACAGCTGCTCCCAATTTGCTCTCCAGCTCCTGCCTAATAATATTGTAATGTACATTACCTCAATTTAGCACCCTCCCCAAGGTCCACATTTATCTTATTCATAACTATCATAACTAATAACCACATTATTTCAAGCAAGTTTTATTTTAGATTGGGGCTTTTGGCAGCAATTCTCAATGACCTTTCAAGTCTCTGCTTTCTGTCACTCTTTTTAAAATCACCATATTGAAAACAAAAGTAGGGGCTAAATATTTACGACTTAATATGTTGAATTTGGAACCAAATTGTTTCCTGTTTAAATTAGGTCATATTGAGAGTATTTGTAAAAAAAAAAATCATGTACACCTTCAGAAATGAAATATGCTGCACTTTTTTTCTGACATTGCACATTAATTAATGCGTTAATTTGCATCAGCTGGAAATGGGTATGACAAGAAAAATATGCTGCTATTGTTGTCGTGTAATTTCAGGTAGTGTGCACGTGTCGATAGCTGTATGATAAGTACTCTGGATAGCAAGGTCAGGATGTTGAGGGTTCGGTTGGCTTGACACAAGCCAGAATTCACATACTACCCAGACAATGGTCCCAGGCCAGACATATGGCAGACCATCTCCAATTTATCTTTTGTCCTTACCCTGTGGTGAGCTTTTGTCTGGAATTATCAGAATATCAGGAAACAGACTGAGCCAATTACCACTGCTCAGTTCCAAGTAATGGTCATCAGAAAATCTGGTACTATTGTGCATGTGTCTGGCTTTGGGATACAAGGTACATGTGTAAAAAGTTCTTTGAAAAAACATAAGCATTCAGATTCCTCCTATTCAAATGTAAAACCTTCTGTTGTGATTGTTTGGTGTTATGTCCTCAGTGTAAATTAAAATATTTAATTATCCTCCTGCTCGCACTGCCTACTTATTGAATATTCATTAAATATACAATTTCCAGGTTTGAGTGGGTTCCTTCAGCTAGGTCTGCTTTCATATTTATAATCATGATCTAATTCAACTACATAATTCTTCCCTGCCATACATCACAATTCAGTCCAATTACCTTAAGATTCTTTCATCTACTTTGCATTTACTGTAACAGTGACTGAATATCCATTGAAGGTTTTCATATGGAGTCTGAGAAATGCAATAAAGATGTGAACAAGAAAATATACCACAGATGGTGTTATATCACTACTGTTATCTATATAATTGCCATCTGACTGAACTTTTCACTACAATTGTAATGTCCCTTTTATTATAACCAGCGTTGCGTTGGCAGATTGAATTTGGGTTTTTTTAAATGGCTTGAAATCTCGCTGGACCTCATACCTCTGTTATTTGTTCCTCGAACACCTGCTTCCATGAAAGTAGTATGGAGGAAAATGGCTGGAGAATTGTGATTATTTTTTAATTCAAATTGTATAGGATTTATTTTATCCCTGAGAAGGTGTGTACAAGAGTAGCTCTATGCTGAAACATACTTCAGCATTGTGGAAGTTAATGCAGCTTTCTGCTTTGTTCTCCATAAACTCACCAGTTTAGAAGAGTTGCGTGAGAAGATACTTGACTCTTGTCCGATTCTTATCTGATTCCTACTCTGATCTGCAGAATAGAGAGACAGCAAAATGATGAGGTCCTCAAGCAGGCAATTGCAAGCTTTTACCAAGGGCAACATTAGTGCTTAGTTTAGAGATACACCGAGTCCAGGCCAACCAACGATTTCCGCACAATGACGCTATCCTACACACGCTAGGGACGATTTACAGTTTTACTGAAGCCAATCAACCTGGTCGACTTTGGAGTGTGGAAGGAAGCCGGAGCACCCAGAGAAAGGCCACAGGGAGAACGTACGAACTCTGTACAAATAGCACCCTTAGTTAGAATCAAACCAGGATCTCTGGCACTGTAAGGCAGCAACTCTACCGTTGTGCCACGGTGCTGGCGTTGTAGTCTGCTTAGTTTTTTAAAATAATGTATTCCTGCTACAAGCCCCTCCCATGGCACAAATGGAGAATGATTGTGGCATCAATAATTTCAAATTTTAATGGCTGGAAGGCTTTGAATGTTGGTTCAGGACGGAAGTGAAATGACATATGGTTGCAGCTAAAGGAGGAAATGGCATAACCAATAATTACACTGAGCTGAAAATTACCAGTGGAAATGCTATAAAGTCGATGCAGCTTTATGGCGTGCAACATATTTCGAGGAATGAGAGTGTTATGCAGTTTATCCAGTATAATCATTATATAGATCTTCCAAGGAAACATTACGTATCATAATAAGAGTTGCTGAAAGAGTGCATTTTTTCTGCCATGAGAATAGATTTGGAATGTATCAGCTGATAGAGTGGAAAACATTGACTGGTAGGTTTTAAGATGGAATTGGATAAGTAGGTGAAGTAAATATCATTGTACAGTTGGAAGGGATAAGTGGTGGAGGGGTATTACCTGCTTTGTTCTTGGGCATGCAGGGCACGAGGTCAAATTGCTTCTACCTGTACTGCACGTAGAATATAGAAGCTGGAGTTGGTCATTCAGCCCTTCCAGGCTGGACTAGTAATTTAGTTGAAAGACAATTAACAAATGCTGTACTTATCTACAGAAATAGCCACCACAAATGGAAATTCCTCCTCTGGGCAACTGCCTGATCGTGGACCACATCAAAGACCACCACCTGAGTTATATTTGCTGGTGGTGTCATAAACATTTCTGCAAGAAATATCTGAAGATATGGTTTCAAAACGAGATGATATTTAACATAATCGCATTCCAACCAAATCTATCTTAGTACCATAATCCTGTTTCTCCCCCCATTCTCATCAATGCCATTTGCATCTAGAATGGTTTCTACCTCATTAAATATCTTAAGTAAATCAGCTTCTGCATACTTTTGTGGTAACATATTCCATGGGTTCCTTACCCGTTTAAAAGAAAAGGAAACTTCTCAAGATCTGTCCCATATCTCATGTGTTTAGTTTTAGAGAAATAGGCCCCTTCGGCCCACCAGGTCCGTGCCGACCAGCGATCCCCGCGCATTAACACTATCCTATACCCACTAAGGACAATTTTTACATTTACCAGGCTAATTGACCTACATACCTGTACGTCTTTGGAGTGTGGGAAGGAAACCGAAGATCTCGGAGAAAACCCACGCAGGTCACGGGGAGAACGCACAAACTCCGGACAGACAGCACCTGTAGTCGGGATTGAACCCAGGTCTCCGCTGCATTCGCTGTAATGCAGAATCTCTACCGCAGCGCCACCATGCTGCGTTGTGACTTGCACTTGTGATTCTGCATTCTAGGCGCATCCTTCCCACATCAAGTGTCCAGCCCAGTCAGGATCGGAGTCTCATTCTTCTAAACTCTCATGAATACAATCCAAGTCAACCTAATCCCTCTCTACACAGAGCTGATATGCTTTCCCAGGAAACAGTCCAGTTAACCTTTCTGAACTCTCTTTGCCAAATATATAATTTCTCAAGTAAGGAGACCAGAACAGCATGCAGTAATCCAAGTATAGTTTCACCAAGTTCCTGTAAAATGTTACGAGGAATCCTTGTTCTTGTATCCACTCTCTTCCTATGAAAGACAGCAACTTGCTTTCTCATCTGCTTGCTACACTTGTATTCTTCCTTTCAATTGTGTCCAACGTCTCTCAGTACATCACCTTTTTTACTCTATTCTCTTTATAGATGCACAATTCAAAGTGGGGCATTGAAAAATCTATCATAGAGTCCTACAGTTAAACTCGAGGAAAATGATCTGTTGGCCAAACTAACCATGACAATCCAGCTGCTGAACCAAGCTGGTCCCACTGTCTGTAGCTGGCTCATATCCTTGTAGAACTTTTCCTACCCATGTACCTGTCCAACTACCTTGTAAGTTCCCTCAACTGTTCCTGTCTTCACCACTTCCTCTGGCAGCTTGTTCCATAAACACAGCACCCTTTGTGTGGGGAAAAATTGCCCCTTAGGTCCTTCTTTAGTTGTGTGCATCTGATCCACTGGCAATTTTGTCACATCACCAAAATGTTTACAGCAATATACTGCCAACTTTAGTAAAACGGCACTGCATAGATGGGTATTTGATCATTTGGCCTGTTGGGTTCCTGTAAAATTGATGGCAGTAGAAATTTTCAATCAATGTGGCCATCCTCGTATATTGAAAAATTAGATGCTGTTTTTCTGATTTGGCATGTGTTGAATAATATTTATTACTGTTTTCTCTTCCTTTTTGAGACTCCAATATTTCACGACAATCAATGAATGTCGTGAAATGCTCCCCACCTACTGGCACAAGGGACTTCTTAACATCTAGTCCTGTGTATTTGATTCTGCACTTGTCCTGCATGTTTTTTTGATGCTTTATGATATGCTATAGTAACCTGAGAGGAAGGAATATCTACTTTCCTCACCTTATGCTGCTTAACTCTTACTGTTGGCACATTAAATATTATAGTCAAACCTTGCTCCACAAGGCTTCACATTTCCTCAGCTTTAGTTTTTTTAGTTTAGAGGTACAGCGTGGAAACAGGCCCTTCGGCCCACTGAGTCCGCACCGACCAGCGATCCCTGCACATTAACACTATCCTATACACACACTAGGGACAATTTACACTTGTACAAAGCCAATTTACCTACATACTTGTAACTTTTTGGAGTGTGGGAGGAAACCGAAGATCTCTGAGAAACCCCGTGTGGTCACGGGGAAACCGTACAAACTCCGTACAGACAGCACCTGTAGTCGGGATCGAACCCGAGTCTCCGGTGCTGTAAGGCAGCAACTCTACCGCTGCACCACCGTGCTGTAACACATAAAACATCCCCCCACAATGGGTCCCACTTTAGTTCCTCTTCTCTTGACCCTCTGCACCCAGTCGGGATGTTCAGGCCCTCTCGCCGGATGATGGAGCTCGGCATGCTTGGAGTGTCTGGAACGGCCGCTTGCCGCCAGAGACAGCGGCTCCTGAAGTCCACAGGCCGTGCTGGTCGGAGCTCCGGCACTGGCGATCTCGGTGAGAGATCCCAGGCTCCGCGGTATTCAGCGCTGCCGCGGCTGGAAGCTCCGCAACGACAGCTCCGCGATGTTGGGAGTCGGCGGTCTCAGCACTCCGGAGCCCACCGCACGGCAACCCGAGCAAGGCAGGGGCGAAGATATGGCCCGGAGAAAAGCCGCATCTCCGACCAGGTAGGGACTGAGAAAAATAGTTCCCCCCCCCACACATAAAAAAGATTAGATCTCCAAACGAACTTTTGACATACTAAAAAATAAATTTTAAAAGGGTGAAAAGACGGACAGCTGCAGGCTGGGCAGCCATACTCGACAGCGCCCTCTCTATGGAATTAAGCTGACTACAGTATCTAATTTTTTTCTTTGCTCTGGGACACTTTGATGGACTTATGAGTATAGATGTCCTTATGAGTCATTCAGGCTACTTTGGGCAATGGAACTCCATTCAAACCCCAGCAAGCCACTGCAACATGATGTTCCACCCAGTGACACAAGCATTTCACTGTTCCTGGGTACCCTCGGTACATGCCAGTAAAGTATAATTAATTCATTGATTCATACATGCCTACAACGAGAAACAAACAGGCAGCATTTACCCTGAAACATTCCCATGCTAAATACATTACAGTGACTGTTGACCATGTCTTCAATTTGATCTTGGTGTTGGGGAGAGAAGGCCAAGATAAGAAACTACTTCTTGCTGTAAAGTTGAAGGCCACGGCCTTCACACCAGTCTACTCCATGCTGAGTACTGCATCCTGTAATAGTTGAGAAACACTCGTCCTCGGATGATTCACATACAGCACATATCTCCTCGAGGAGTAGAACCTAACCAATAACTGAATGTTATTACACATCCGTGGATGTCAGCAAACCTGTACAAAGTCAGATTGAGGGAAGGCATTTGCCCAAACACTCAACCCATCATGACATTGACCAGTCATGGCACCGACTTGCCAATGAACAGTTTAAGTTGGTGATGAAAGGAGTTCCAAAAATTGGAACAGCGTAAATTACCTCCTGAAAATTCTACCTCCTGAAAATTCCAATAGAGATAGTAGCCACCTCCTCAAGTGGACAATCCATCATTGGACAACAGCTTAATAGTGGACCACATCGTAGACAATGACCCTAGACACACATTTGGTAACCAGCAATCACTGTACACTAGCTCTATTTTATCCCAATTTTGCATCTTGCACATTCTAAGCAGATTGCAGAAGCCAGTTCACCTACAAAAAACTGCACATCTTTGGAATCTGTGAGGAACCGGAGCACCGAGAGAAAAGCCACGCAGTCACAGGGAGGATGTGCAAACGCCACACAAACTGGACCCATTGTCAGGATCAAGCCCAGGTCTCTGACTCTGTGAGGCAGCAACTCAACTGCCGTACCACCATGCATTCCATTATTATCAAGTTAAATCAAGCTAAATAGAAAAATTAAAATTGTAATCATTGTGATTGTTTTTATAAACATCATACGATATTGATCCTTGACAAAATTTAAATGAATTTGATATGATGAAATGACATTCGGAATAACATACGCAATTGTCATAGATGGAATGCCTGAAAGTAAATGGATAGGAAGGAACTGCAGATGCTATTTTATACAGAAGATGCACCAAATGTTGGAATAACTCACCAACTCAGGCAGTATCTCTGGAGAAAAGGAATAGGTGACATTTCGCGTCAGAAGAAGGGTTCTGACCTGAAACGTCACCTTCTCTTTTTCTCCATAGATGCTGCCTGACCTGCTGAGTTATTCCAGCATTTTGTGTCCATCTTAACCTGAAAATAAATGTTTTATCCTTGGTCTGGAAGTATTCAAGGGCAGGGAAGTCCCTTCAAATTGGATTTGCTCTCCCATTTAGATTCATTTTCCAGTAGTGCCAATTCACCCCGGAGTGTAACTGATTTAACTTTTTTTTAACTCAAAGCAGGAACGTTCATCAATCATGTACAAGAATTCCACAATGCAGATGGATATTAATGCATTTCCATTTTGCTATCATAATTTTAAAGAAATAAAAAAATCCCCTTTTTTTGGTTATTTAATTGTACTCTTTGGAAAAAGTACTGCACTTGGCTTTGAGAGGTGAGTGTGGGTCCAAGCTGAACTGCAACTTATGATTAGGGTTAGCAGCAGTAGATGCTCACGGGAAAAAAAAACATACCGGGTCGGGTCCGTTGTTACTCTTCACAGAAGTCAACATTAAAGTGATTGAATCTAATCCAAAATGGCTTTTACAGCTGCTGTTCTTATTATTCCTTCAACAATATCAGAAAAACGAATAACAGACTTGCATGGCATTTCCTTTTATTTGGAAATGTTGGTCATTCACTGCCCAGTAAGACAATCTCTACTGCTTTGTGGTCTTCAGTCTAATAATCAACCAGTCTTTTAAACAACCAGAGATTTGATCTGCAAATTGCAAAGACTGAACGGTGTCCATAATACAGATGACGACCAGTAGGTTTGGAGCTGATAGAGTCTCCGTGTTAATCTGTTGATATCTCATTGCACTTGCATAGATAATACTTGCAATGCACTTTATGCCACATGGTGTTCCTGAAATAATTCATTTCTTAAATTGGATAACACAAAGATAACACGGCTGTGGAGGCCAAGACTTTTCAGACTTTAGCCAAGTTTATTCAGAGTAGGACGTACCTTTAGAAAGGAGATAAGGAATAACTTCTTTAGTCAGAGCGTGGTGAATCTGTGGAATTCATTGCCACAGATGACTGGATGCCAAGTCATCGGGTAATTTTAAAGTGGAGATTGGCAGGAACTTGATGAGTAAGGGTGTCAAAGGTTATGGGGAGTAGGCAAGGGTTTGGGGTTGAGAGGGAGAGATAAATCAGCCATGATTCAATGGCAGAGGAGACACAATGGCCTAATTCTGTTCCAATGACTTATAAATGTATTGGTACAACAAATATTAGAGGTGTGGAGTTGGTATTTGTTGAGTGTGTGTGGGGGTGGAAACTCCCCTTCTCTGCAGCAGAGAAAAAATTTGAATGTGTTTCACAATATTGTGGTTGGTATCAGTCAAGCTGTTCCAAACTAATCGTACCGTTCTCCCTTGCACCACCAGAAGTCTTCCTGGTGATGGGTTTCTGGATGTGTTTTAGAGCCGGAAATATTGTATGAGCAGACTTTGGAGATTCCTGCTGTGGTTCTTTTTATGGCAAGACACGCATAGGAATAAAAAGCACAGCTCGAGTCTCAATAGCGAAACATATTCAGGAGAATCACGTGGTTTCCCAAACTTGGGAATAGAAAAGGAAGAAGCAGTTTTAACTGTTTTCCAATTGTACACAATTAATTAATTGTACAATCTGGTCTGTCTCCATGAATGGTGCACAAGTGTTATGACCCTTATTCTCAGCAGGTCAGTTCCCAAAGAAATTGCCAGACCCTTCATGTATATAAATATGATTTGCTCCTCTGAGATATGTAACACAAGGATTGACACACTCCATGTGCTTGATCTTGTAAGTTCTATTCATTGATGGAATGTTAGCTTTGCTCTTGCTGTTTATGAATGACACTGCCAAATGAATGGAGATGAAGGTGCCCGGTCACTCTAAAGATGGTGCTTTCTTGCCGTGAATCTATGGGGTAGTCGGTCTTTGGAAACAAACCATTGGTTATCAATTTGAGAGCTGGACCTTAGAAGATGTGACCAATTTCCTTACATTGGTTAATTATATGAAAGCAACTACAATTATGGCAACATAAACATAGAACTACAGATGCTGGTTTGCACAAAAGTAAATAAAGTGCTAGAGTAGCTCAGTGGGCCAGGCAGCATCTCTGGAGAACATGGATAGGTGTTACTCTTCTTCAGACTGGTTGGGTTTATTTATTTTTGGGGGGGGGGGGGGGGGGTGGGGGAGGAGAAAGGAGTGGCAGGAGAAAAATGTGGCAGGTGATTGATGGACATGGGTGGGGGGGGGGGGGGGGGGGTTGATTGGCAGATGGTTGGATTAAAGGCCAGAAATAAAAACAGAAGGTGTGAGACAGGAGGGAAGAGTTGTGAATTGTGAAGCCAGAGGAAGGAATGTGGGAGCACAAGTATGGCACAGAGAAGTAAAGGGAAGAAAGGGACGGTATGGAAGAGAAAGGGGAGGGGGTTGTTAGAGGTTATCTAAACTTGGAGAATTCAATGTTCATACTGTGCAGGAAGGAACTGCTGGTTAAAATCGAAGATTGACACAAAATGCTGGAGTAACTCAGTGGGACAGGCAGCATCTCTGGAGAGAAGGAATGGGTGACGTTTTGGGCCAAGACCCTTCTTCTTACTCTGTCTCGACCTGAAACGTCACCTATTCCTTCTCTCCAGAGATGCTGCCTGTCCCGCCGAGTTACTCCAGCATTTTGTGTCTATCTTCAATGATCATACTGTTGGTTGTAAGGTACCCAAGCAGAATATAAAGTGCTGTTCCTCCAGTTTCCATGTGGCCTCACTCTGGCAGTGGAGGAGGTCCAGAACAGAAAGTTCAGAATGGGAAGGGGTTGAACTTTTTAGCAACTGGGAGATCCAATCAGCCTTGGCGGACCGAGTTTAAGTGTTCAGCAAAATGGTCACCAAGTCTATGCTTGGTGGTAGACAAAAGTGCTGGAGAAACTCAGCGGGTGCAGCAGCATCTATGGCGCGAAGGAAATAGGCAACGTTTCGGGCCGAAACCCTTCTTCAGACTATGTCTGAAGAAGGGTTTTGTCTACCTTCGATTTTCCAGCATCTGCAGTTCCTTCTTAAACACTAAGTCTACGCTTGGTCTTGTTTAAACATTTAATTCTGGCAGTTTCTGACTTGCGTTTTCTCTCGTGACTGGCATCTAGCCCAGGAATAAGCAAACAGTGGCCTCTGCTTTTTCACAAGTGTCTTGGCAAGAATATGTCTGAATGGAACCCCTCATTCATACAAATCTACCCTACTTGCCAACTCTAATATTCCTTCTGCAGAGCTGAAGTGGTCGACGCTCAGGAATATTCGTAGCTGACAAGGTCCCTCAGCTGCACAGACACAATGAAATGCAGGGAAGCTTAAAGCATAAGGAGAGCAGTTGAAGTAAGTTTCTCTAATTTGAACTAAAAGCTACTTCAACAAAAACAAACAGGAAATGACCGAATTGAAAGGAACGTTTCGCCAGCAGCACCTGTTTTTTACGTGCACTTGATACCATGGCTTTTTTCCTAGTCTCTGATCACATAATGGGATGTAACTTTGAATCATTGGAAGTCGCAGGCTGTCAAAAGCATTGAATATCCTGTGCATTAAGCAATGATATTGTTCAGGTTTTTTATTATTCTAACTGACCAGCTACCATATGCTTTCTCAGATATCATCATTAGAAATAAGGATGCTATAGTTGATTTATTCAAGAACATTAATGATGAAAATCTGCAATTTCCAGCTTTGTGTTCGTACAGTTTCACCTAATGGCATCAGATACAGAATTTGATATGGCTGTCTCTGACTGTTTTCTCATGGGAGCATCTCAAGCCAGGCATTTAGAAGGAAGTTGTGTACAAATGTCTTTACGTGGAAGGTGATAAATCTCTGGAATTCTCCCCCACAGACTGTTGTGGAGCCAAGATCATCAGAAGTACTTGATGCGGAGGGAAAGAAATGATTGTAAGGGAAGTATGGAAAAATATTCAAACACCACTTTTCTACTGATCTTTGAGGAAGAGTGTTTGAAAGTCTCATAAGCTTCTCAGATGGAAAATTTAACCTCGTCTCTGCCTTAAATTTATCTTATATTTGTAAATGGTGATATCCCACCCTCACTCCTTTCCAGTTCCTGAATCTCCCATAGGAGATTCTCTCCTTGTCGACCTTGGCAAGAACCCTCAGCATCTTATATTTCCATTGTCATCTATTGTTCTTCTAAACTTCAGATACAAGCCAAAGCAGATGACAATCACCCTTTCCAGAAAAGGTTATGCACTGAACCTCTAAAGTCCTGTTGCTAACGTATTTTAAAATATTTAAATTATTGTAGAAACAAAGAACTGCAGATGTTGGTTAATACACAAAACGACACACTGTGCTGGAGTAACTCAGCAGGTCACGCAGCATCTCTAGAGAACATGTATAGATGACGTTTCTGGACAAGACCCTTGATCCAGCGATGTAGCCTGACACGTGAGTTACTCCTGCACTTTGTGTCTTATGTTTCAGGTTGTATTGGTCACCTGGGTTCCAATTATTTGATTCTGTTCATCTCCACCAGCTCTTCTCCAATTGAATTGGGTTCCATGAGAAATTTAGAAAGTCCACCATGGAAAACGAGAATAAGAATGATAAATAGATAAGTTTCTGTCAAAATTGCAAAGATTTGCATAACGAAACAGAGTACATATCTTTGGGGGGGGATCACTGCTATTCAATTTATTTTATGCCGGTATGATTCACATGAATAAATGAATGTGCTTCTGGAAATGCATAAATGTTTTGCATTAATAAATAATCAGCTAGGAATTTAAAATACTTGTGCAGAAAAATTAAGTGGTTACCGTGTTACCTGTATGAGTTCTTGGGTACTGCAATATTTATGAATTACTGACATTGCATAATATTTGAACTTGTCAAGCGAGACACGGGTTGTATTTTCCAGATGAATAGCCATTGGATCAGGTGCAGCATGACTGACCCTTTCATGTATTTTCCTCAAGGATAAAGAACATCCTTGCAGTCTGCTGCCAGGTAGTTACCTCAAGAATTGCTTCAAATATTTTAAATCCTATTTTTTCCCCTTTTGTTCACCTAGGAAACCATTGAAAACCAGGGTCCACCTAGGAAACCAAGAACAGTTATCCATTGTTTCTTGCTGTGAAAGGCAACATTGTCAAATCCAGTTCCGTGTTCCTCCAATAGTTAGTCCGTAAGGTTAGATTGCATGGAGTCCAGGGTAAGATAGCCAACTCGATTCAAAATCCACTTGGTATTGAGAGTCTGATGGTGGCGGTGGAGAGTCTGTTATCTGATTGGAGGCCTGGGACCATTGGTGTACCACAAGGATTAGTGCTGGGCCCTCCATTATTTGTTATTTATATTAATGATACATTTGACAATGTAGTTAATGTGATTATTAAATTTGTTGGTAACACCAAAATTGGTGGTGAGTGAGGGTTTCCAAGTTTAAAAAAGGATCTGCAATTGGGCCAAAGAATGGCGGAATCATTTAGAAACATATAAACATAGAAAATAGGCACAGGAGGCGGCCATTCGGCTCTTCGAGCCAGCACCGCCATTCATTGTGATCATGGTTGATCGTCCGCTATCATCAACCCATGCCTGCCTCATCCCCATATCCCTTGATTCCACCTGCCCCTAGAGCTCTATCTAACTCTCTCTTAAATCCATTCAGTGACTTGGCCTCCACTGCCCTCTGTGGCAGGGAATTCCACAAATTCACAACTCTCTGGGTGAAAACGTTTTTTCTCACCTCAGTCTTAAATGGCCTCCCCTTTATTCTAAGACTGTGGCCGCTGGTTCTGGACTCGCCCAACATTGGGAAATTTTTTCCTGCATCTAGGTTGTCCAGTCCGGCAGGTTTGTGATGATGAATTCTGGTTAGTCAAACCAGAGTACGAATCGCACAATAAATGGTAGGGTCGTGGAGAGTGCTGTGGAGTAGAGAGAGAATCATCATCATCATCATCATCATCATCGTTGAAAACATCAACGGGCACGGTGCCTTACAGTGCTATTTACGACAGTGATCACAACTTCTACTGGTTAGGATGGCTGTTGGCTCGCTAGGAGCTCATCTGCCCTTTGACAGGTCTTGTTCTTGGTCCTGTTGGGGGGTCCGCAGCCCCCTCCTCACCTGGCAAACCAGATGGGGGAGATGGTTTAGTCGCCGACTATCCGACCATAGAGCAGGTAGCACGGGATTGCATGGTACCTGTCACTAGGGGCGCCGCATTGAAGGCAGCCTCTGCCTACAGTCCGTTTGTTTTTTAAATCTTTTTTTTATTTTTTTATTTTTTTTTTTTTATTTAATTTTTTTTTTTAAAGTCAGTTTTAAAGTTTGTTTTGGGGAATCTTTAACTTTTCTATGTGGCTAGGGGGGTAGGGTAAGGGGGAAACTGTTTCCCAGTCGCTTCCTGGCGGGGATGCAACTATTCTCCGAGTCGCGTCCTCGCCCCCCCTCCTCACGGCCTACCACCGGGATTGGCACGGCCTTTCCCTGCCGGGGACCGGACCAGAGCTTCAACAGCGGCGGCGCAGCCCTGGAGTCACCGTGGAGCGGGTGATGCCTACCTGGATCGCCATTTGGAGCTCCGGAGCGTTCGGCCGCTGCTCCAACATCGCTGAGCTGTGGTTTGGAGAGTTTCCAGCGCGGCCGTCCGCTGAACAACATCACGGAGTCCTGGGGCCCTTTGCCGAGGGCTGCCAGCGTTGCATCTCCGCCCAGCGCGGCCTGCAGACTTCGGGAGCCGCGCACACCAGTAGGCGACGCCTGACTCTGATGTCCAGGCCGCTGAGGCGGTCCTCCAGCCCCGACGTCGGACTTCCATCACCCCGGCGAGCGGGCCTGAGCATCGGGCCGCTCGAAGCACCCCTGACCACGGGAGGACAACAGAGGACGACTGAATTTTTGGAGCCTTCACTCACAGTGGGAATTTGATCCTGCTGTGTGGGGATGTCTGTGTTAAAAAAAACCTATCTTGTCCTTTGCTCTTTATTATTTATTTGTATGGCTGTATAGCGACCACACATTTCACTGTACCAATTGGTACATGTGACAAATATATGTATCCTGTATCTTGGTACCTGTGGCGGGGGAACTCCCCCCGACCTAACCAGAGAGAGAAAAGGGTACAGATGTACAGTTCCCTGAAATTGGCAACACAAGTAGACGGAGTGTTGAAGACATTTGGCATATTTCCCTTTATTGGTAATGTTACTGAGTGCAGGGGCATCATGCTACTGCTGCACATGACTTTGGTGAGGCCGCATGTGGAATATTGTGTACAGTTCTGAATTGTACTGCTCTAAAGAAGGAAAGATTACAGAAAATATTCACTACAATGTTACCAGGACTCTGACTTGAATTACAAGGAGAGGTTGAATAGGCTGGTGTCTTTTTTCCCTGGTATGTAGGAGACTGAAGGGTGATCTTTTGGAGGCAAACAAAATGTTGAGGGGCATAGGTAAGGTGAATGGTTAGTTTTTGTTTCCCCCAGGATTATGTCAACCTGAAATAGATGATGAAGGTTTACGGTTTTAGGGGAAATACTGAAGAGATGTGAGGGGTAAATTTTTCTGGTGGTGCATATATAAAATGAGCTGGCAAAGGAAGCTAAAGAGGTTGGTACAGTGACGAATTTTAAAAGACATTTGGACATGTACTATATATGGATAGGAAAGACAGAGGGATATGGGCCAAACTCTGACAAATTCGACTTACTTAGTTATAATATAGGTTGGCATGGATGAGTTGGGCTGAGGGATTTGTTTCTGTGCTGTATGACTATGACTAGCTCTCCAACATTATCCAGGCAACGGATGGATAGTGATCAGGATCTTTCCCTATTTTCACCCACCAAACCCTCTCCCACCTTTACACACTGAGCAATTAATGACATGAACACAATTATATCTCACTCCAAAAAAAGGAAAAAAAGTGCATTCAGAAATGTGCAGCTCTGGATTCACGGAAACATCCAGTCCGTGCCGACCATTTGTGCACTCAGACCATACCCCTCCATTCCTTTCATGTAAAATCGTCCTGTCTGCTTTTCCACACAGCCACCACCACCCTCTGAGTGGGAACTTCAATATGCAAAATATATTGTATCAGCCACACACACAAATTACTTTCCAGCAGAGAATAATCTGAGGTCACTGAGGCCATTGCAGCATGATGCACCTTGGTCATTGCTACTTTAAATTCTCCTGTCTGTAAGCAAAATACATTGAATAAATGAAGAGAGGGTATTTTGCATTGAAACCAAGCATAAATTTCCAATCAATGGAAATAAGTAATGAGGCAAGAAAATTGTTCTAGAGTCATACAGTGCATAAGTTCACCCTTTGTATGAAGACGGCCGTGGAATAAGAAGGATTGACATTAATCTCAAAATACAGGAGCATTGCCCTCAAATTTACTCTGTCAAATTGGCAATAAAATGTACAATCTGGGAGGTAGAATCAGGAGATCCCATCACAAATCTGAAATCCCACTGTTTATGTACTGGCATCTCAAACATTTATGCTCTCCTAGTATCCAATATTACTCTGGGTTTGAGGTTGTTGCTAAAAGGCCAATTGCAGCAACACAAATGATGCTAATTACAACCAACCTAAAATGATACACCATTTGAAAAAATGTTGTTTCTCAACTTCCACGGGATCATTGATCCACTAATAGAATCAAATATGACAACTCTCACCTAAAATATTGAAGCAAATGTACTGTTAGAAGAGCAAACAATACAAGAGCCATTAGCGTTGGATCAGATTGATTGTTCAAGACTTTTTCAAATACACAGCCACGTGGATTTTTTTTTTCATTTTGTTGACTATCTGTAAAATGCAATTTGTGTAGGAAAGAACTGCAGATGCTGGTTTAAATTGAACATAGACACAAAATACTGTAGTAACTCAGCGGAACAAGCAGATTTGTTGCTTGTCCACTGATTTACTCCAGCATTTTGTGTCTACCTGTAAAATGAAATTTGTATGTTGTTACTATTGCGAGCATTTACTTACCTCCAAATTGGGATACAGAGGAACCAAAATTATGTTCTTCAAACACGGTCTGAAATCAGATTTTGAATGGAGCAAATACTGATCACAGGACCGGCACAGACTGGAAGTCGGCACGGACTGGAAGGGCCGAGAGGGCCTGTTTCCGTGCTGTAATTGTTATATGGTTATATGGTTATAGGACCTGCTGCAACTTACAAATTCATGTATCATACACAGCTGCTGCCCATCCGAGGTTTTGCCTTTGCCTTTGACAGACAACCTCCAAGACGAATATTGTTTGCATGATTTTGAATTATCAGCTGCTGTGTTAGAGCAGCAGCAAATCAATGTATAATGCACCATGCACACTTCATCAATTTAATTTTCACCACACATTTAATCTGATTTGGTATTGGACTTCTCCAATTTCTTATCAAGTTTCTGTTCATTACTCGTATTTCAATTGTAAGGTGGTTTGGTTAAATCATTTTCTCCAATGGCTCATTCTTATTTATAAATCTTTTGGCAACAGTTCTAATTTTAGTGTGTACAGTAATTGCATTTTATGGCAATGCACTTCAGCTAATACTAAAGTGTGAGATTAATTAATGAGTAGCAAGAACAATAGTTAAACCTGTAAAATGTGAACAAACATAAATAACAATAAAATTATTTTTAATTAGACACAAAATGCGGTAGTAACTCAGCGGGTCAGGCAGCATCTCTGAAGAAAAAGAATAGGTGACATTTTGGGTCAAGACCCTTCTTCAGACTGAGAGTCAGGGGAGAGGAAAACTAGAGGTATGAGAAGGTACAAAGAGCAAATGAATGAAAGGTATGGAAAGAACAAATTGGAGCCAGCAACGATGATCAAGGAAAGGTGGCACTCACAGTGGTCCATTGTAGGCTGTGGGAAAGGTGATAACGAGGGGATACGAACAGTGAAACTAAACTGGATGACAGTGAAATTAGGAGGTTGACTAGGGTGTGGGAGGGATGGAGAGAGAGAGGGTTACTTGAAAATCGAGAAATCAATATTCATACCACTGCGTTGTAAGCTGCCCAAGCGAAATATGAGGTGCTGTTCCTCCAATTTACCTTTGGCCTCATTTTGTGACAGTGGAGGAGACTCAGTACCAGTGATGGAAATGGGGGGGTACACAGGGGGACTGCATTCCCCTAGTTTTCAGTTTCCATCCTGTGCTTGAATTCACAGCTTTATCCTGCGCTACTTAATCCAAGGGCGACCGAACGAGCGGATAGACAGACGAAAGCAACGCTCATAGAGTGGAATATATGACATTTCGGGTCGAGATCCTTCTTCAGACTGAGTCGAGGGAAAGAGGAACAAGAGATATAGACGGTACTAAGGACAAATGAATGGAAGATATGCCTATATCTCCCGTTTCCCTTTCCCTTGACTGTCAGTCTGAAGAAGGGTCTCGACCCGAAATTTCACCTATTTCATTCTATGATCGTTGCACTCGTCTGTCCGTCCGCGCGTTTACTAGCTCTTGGTACTGGCGCTTCTCCCCAGAGAGAGAGAGAGAGAGAGAGAGAGAGACACACACACACACACACACACACACACACACACACACACACACACACACACACACACACACACCCCCACCCAGGCCCAATTGGGCCCCGCACCTCCTAAGGCCGGCACAGGGGTGGGGGGGGGGGGGGGGGGGGGCGGGGGGAGGATGACTTGAGTGGGTGCAGGATTTTCTGGAGCTCCTTCCAAATGGAAATATTTTGTATGTTCAAGGTTAAAAAGGAGGACTAGGAATGTCACCCATCCTTTTTCTCCAGAGATGCTGCCTGACGTTTTGAGTTAATCCAGCACTTTGTGTCAATCTTTGGTATCAAACCAGCATCTGCAGTTCTTTGTTTCTACTCTCCTCCCCCTGTCTATTTAGTTTAGTGTAAGAATTGAAAGTGTTGGTCATGCTGATTAATTTCTCGAGTTACTTCTCGGAGCATTCTTTGACCAATCTATGACCTGAAAATGCAGCACCAATGAGAATGAATCATAGCCCTAACATTGAAGCCAGCAATGACTTTAGCTACATTGTCCTTCTGCTGCAAATTGGCTACAGGAATCTTGTGCAGATGGTAAAGCTTTGTCCTGCTGACTTTGGAGCAAGCAGAGGCAATATTCTTCAGCATTGGCACAGGCCAAATGCCCTGCAGTTGTCTGGTCTTTTTAATTGTCGCTTTTCATCGAGTCTTGCCTCAATTAAGACGTTCTTTAAAACGTGAATTAAGCTAGAGGATCAAAGGAAAATGTCCCTGTATTTTCTAATTATATAAACTATTGGAATAAAGCTTAGCATAATCAAAATAGTTCTAGACTAATAAAGATTAGCTTTGTTTATTGTTACGTACATTGAAAAGCTTTTGTTGCGTGCTAACATAAAATGGAACAAACAAGGATTTGAAAAAGGGTGGGTGACGATTCGGGATGGGACCCTTCTTCAGAAGCCGAGGACAACTACTTCAGTCTGAAGAATGGTCCCAACCTGAAATGTTACCCATTTTTTCTCTCCAGAGATGCTGCCAGATGTGCTGAGTTATTCCAGCACTTTGTGTCTATCTTTGGTTTTTACCAACATCTGCACTTCTTTGATTCTACAAGGGGTTGAAAAGCAGTTTGACAATCCATTTGCACATTTGAGTTTAGTGTATTGTCACGTGTACTGAGGTAGCGTGAAAAGCTTTTGTTGCATGCTAACCAGTCCATTTGCACGTGGATTTCCCCAGAGCAATGTTGCTGCAAATGCTATTAGTCCATTCATGTATTTATGGATCAAAACTGGGGCAAGCACTTTGCCTCAATGTCTGGAGTACAGAAGCTCAGAAATAAACATCTAACCTGTGGTTTTATAAGTGGAACTTGTAGAAGTGACCAAAAGCACTTACGTTTTTTACACTCAATCAAACTCGATACTTGACAGTCCTTTATCACATCACTGAATAGTGCTGGTGAAAGTGAATTACTTAACTGCAAGATGGTTTCTCTAAGAAACCACCCATTAAGAGGAACACTCCCAACAAATATTCCTGACTTATTTTTCTTTTGGAATGTGGCAAAATTTGCCATAGCATAATAATAAAAATTCAGAATCTAGCAATTAGTTAAAAGCAACAAGATTGGAAATGTAGGGGGTTTACTTAAATAACATCGGTTGGAGTAATTGCAGCAGAATTTCTGTTTAAATTAAAGTGGAATGTGTGGAGCCATAGTGGAAATTGTGTGCCTAAGCCAGGTGATGGAGGTCACAGTTCAGTTGACTGTGCGTCTGATAAAAAACAATGATCGTGAAAGGAGATTTAACATTTAGGCCATATAGTGCCAGGATTTAGACTGATCGGCATGAAACTTAATATCCATTTGGTTCAGTAGTCCAGAGTTATAAACTTGCTGGTAGAGATTTCCTTCATACCAAGATGCTTGTATTACTGACATAAAAATGAAGCAGCCATCATAGAAATGAAGTGATTATTCGGTACTCGGGAAACGCGGTAAGCTCGGGAAGACTCGTGAAGATTTTTCAACATGTTGAAAAATGTCCACGAGAGCCCCGAGTACTTGCGAGCGGCCATTACCGTAAATCTCCGAGTTCGAATCAGGGCAAACTCGGGAGAACTCTTTGAATTAACTCGTACACTGGGACAGGGCTTTTAAGCAGTGTAGTACAAGAACAGGCCTAATCTGCTCACAATGTCTGTGCCTGCCATGATGCCAAGACCACTACTTTTCCAGCTGCATGTAGCCCATATCCCTCCATTCCCTGCTTATCTATATGCTTATGCAAAAGACTTTTAAATGCCACTAATCTGCTCCAACCACCCTGTAATTCAGATGCAACACATCCCTCTTGCGCAGGCCGTATCTGCCCCAAAAGTGATCCCAGTGGGCCTGAGGTCTAAATCCCTCTCTCCTGCACCAACTGCATAGACTCAAAGTCTGAAGAAGGGTCCTGACACAAAAAGTCACCCATCCTTTTTCTCCAGAGATGCTGCCTGACCTGCCGAGTTACTCCAGCACTTTGTGTCTATCTTTAGTATAAACTAGCATCTGTAGTTCCTCGTTTCCACATTCTGAACTTGTCACCTCTTGCACGCCACATTCCCGAAGGTGATATCTCATCTCTTGTCCTTAACTCTAACTCAAGCAATTATTTTGTCCTGTAATGCTCTTCTACACCACTCAGATTTTGTGCAACAACTTTGTACCATTCTGCTGGTTTGCACTTGTTTCGCTTGTTGCATTCATAATTGCTCCATGTATTTTGTTTATTCTGTGAGCTTCAATTGAGCAAGGAAGTTTATTGCACCCTTGTGTATTAGACAAACGAAACTAATCCAATATCATTTATGAAGCTACTTAAAAAAAAAAAAAAAATATATATATATATATATATATATATATCCTTAAGCTGCACTCTATAACATTGTGTGCACTTGTTCTTTCTGGATGATGTACTTTGACAAAAGTTTATTTTGAAGATTAAGTATGCATGTGTACTCTCATTCTCTCTTGAAATATGTACATTTCTGGCCAGGCCGACATTTAATATCCATGTTGGAAGAGACTGTTGGAAATATTGACCCCGCAACAATGGATTTTTGATATATCTTCAAGTCAGAATGGTGTGTGGCTTAGAAGGGAATATTCAACTGATGATGCCCAATGCCTTTATATCTCTTCTAGACAACTGTGCTCATTGTTTGTGAGGTGTTCATGCGACTAGAAAGTGCCATTGGTGGAGGGAGTGATTACCATATGTGATAGACAAAATTGCTGGAGAAACTCAGCGGGTGAGGCAGCATCTATGGAGAGAAGGAATAAGCGATGTTTTGGGTCGAAACCCTTCTTCAGACTATGTGGTAATCAGGCAGGATTGATTTTTGTTCTGGGCAAGTGAAGAGTGCCATTAGATTCCAGCCAAATGTTTTGTAAATAGTGGATTTATGAATAGTCAAGTATAACAATGAGTACAATGAAGCTTGCTCGGAGTCCAGTTGCTGGATCAGCTCAGTAAACTCTTTCCTTTGGTTAATGTTACATTGGAGAGTGATACAGTGCAAGATTACCTCAAAATGTGACTGAACTGGTGAGACCTTTTTTTGGTACATCCTCCCTCATGAAACTGTAGTCGTAATTTTTTACCAAATAGTTCTAGATGACGACCATGTACTGCCCTATACTAGAGAAGAGAAACATTCTCGGGGTTAGTTAAAAATTGT
This sequence comes from Okamejei kenojei, assembly GCA_035221665.1. Classification (NCBI taxonomy): domain Eukaryota; kingdom Metazoa; phylum Chordata; class Chondrichthyes; order Rajiformes; family Rajidae; genus Okamejei; species Okamejei kenojei. The sequence continues at coordinate 54,850,189 of CM069136.1, forward strand.
TTTTCATGCAAGACGACTGATATAGGTTTGGAGGTAGGTGGGATGCTGGAGAGGTATCATTCTGTTGAATTACCAGCACTAATCTTGCTACTGCAGCAGTTGTAGTGAGCTGAGCCCAGCATATTATCACCAGAAGGACAAATAAGGGCAAGGGGCAAAATGTGTGGGAAAGAACTGCAGACGCAGGTTTAAATCGAAGATAGACACTAAAAGGGTCTCAACCCAAAACGTCACCCATTCCTTCTCTCCAGTCAGAAATGCTGCCTGTCCCGCTGAGTTACTCCAGCTTTTTGTGTCTATCTTCGAGTTGATCAAATCTCCTCCTGGCAGTTCCGCCAGACTGCCGCTGGAAGAGGCCACGCCGAAGATCACCGCCCAGGTATCACCGACACCACATGGTCTCTGTTGATGCCAAATAAATTGGAGAATGCAAAGCATTCTTAGAATTTCTGGCATAAACAAACTAATTCAAGTGAAAATTGGTAGTTAGTCAAGTTACTGCAGGGTACAATGGCATTTCTTAATTGGAATATGAAGGCAGTGAATTTTTTTTAATCGACCTAAGAATTCCAAATCCACATGCAGCAAATGTCTGCCAAAGGCAGTACAGCCCCCCTCCTCTTTCCATCCATCCTACCCTCATTAAATCTGCAGCCACACTGTACAACAGAATCAGACACGATAAAATAACAGTTGTGGAAAGAATATCTTTGAGCTGAAGTATGAAAGGAAAAAGCCATTGTTTAAATTGTTTGTTAAGCTTGCCTCTATCTCTTTGATATTGTTTAAGCACACACATTGAGCCACTTCTATTTCCTTCTGCGATTCTTCCCTTCAAAGGGATCATCCGGTGGCTGACAGATTTGAATTGACTTTCTTTCCCTGTGAGATCCTCAGGCAAATGTAATCCAGGTCCAGGACTGTTATTCCGGAACCCTTGGTTCCAGAGCCTTTCTGGATAATCCATTTTACTGGACCACAGGGGTCACGATCTCCGAGAGTAGACAATAGATACAGGAGTAGGCCATTCGGCCCTACGACCCAGCATCGCCATTCAATGTGATCATGGCTGATCATCCATAATCAGTATCCCATTCCTGCCGTCTCCCCATATCCCCTGACTCCGATATATCTTTAAGAGCCCTTTCAAGCTCTCTCTTGAAAGTATCCAGAGAACCGGCCTCCACCGCCTTCTGAGGCAGAGAATTCCACAGACTTACAACTCTCTGTGTGAAAAAGTGTTTCCTCATCTTACCCCTTAAGCTTACCCCTTATTCTTAAACTGTGGCCTCTGGTTCTGGACTCCCCCAATATCGGAATGTTTCCTGCCTCTAGCGTGTCCAAACCCTTAATAATCTTATATGTTTCAATAAGATCCCCCCCCCCCCCCCCCCCTCATCCTTCTCAATTCCAGAGTATAAAAGCCCAGCCGCTCCATTCTCTCAGCAAATAACAGTTCCGCCATCCCAGGAATTAACCATGTGAACCTACACTGCATTCCCTCAAAAGCAAGAATGTCCTTTCTCAAATTAGGGGACCAAAACTGCACACAATACTCCAGGTGAGGTCTCACTAGGGCCCTGTACAACTGCACAAGGACCTCTTTGCTCCTATACTCAACTCCTTTTGTTATGAAGGCCAACAAGCCATTCGCTTTCTTCATTGCCTGCTGTACCTGCATGCTTACTTTCATTGACTGATGAACAAGGACCCCCAGATCCAGTTGTACTTCCCCTTTTCCCAACTTGACACCATTTAGATCTGCCTTCCTGCTTTTGCTACCAAAGTGGATAACCTCATATTTATCCACATTAAACTGCATCTGCCATGCAGCTGCCCATTCACCCAACCTGTCGAAGTCTCCTGCATTCTCATAGCATCCTCCTCACAGTTCGCACTGCCACCCAGCTTTGTGTCATCTGCAAATTTGCCAATGTTACTTTGAATCCCTTCATCTAAATCATTGGTTAAGATTGGGTATTATGTAGTTATATTAGGGGGGATTTGTATTTGGTAATTAGAAGAAATATGTATGGTATGAGAAGTATGAGTATATTGCTTATTTTAGGAATATACTACATACACTCCCAATTATACAAAATAAATAACCAGGAAATGTATAATGGATAACATTACAAATAACACAAACAGTATCAATTGATAATCAATATTATATAATTTTGTATATTATATAATTTTTAATGCCGCATAAGAGTGTACTCTGTATATATTGTTTCTATAATAAAATTTTTTTTTTTTTAAATAAAAAAATAAATCATTGATGTATATTGTAAATAGCGGTCCCAGCACCGAGCCTTGCGGTACCCCACTAGTCACTGCCTGCCATTCTGAAAGGGACCCGTTAATTCCTACTCTTTGTTTCCTGTCTGACAACCAATTTTCTATCCATGTCAGCACCCTACCCCCAATACCATGTGCCCTAATTTTGCCCACTAATCTCCTATGTGGGATGTTATCAAATGCTTTCTGAAAGTCCAGTTAAATTACATCCACTGGCTCTTTCTTGTCCATTTTCCTAGTTTTTTCCTCAAAAAATTCCAGAAGATTAGTCAAGCATGATTTCCCCTTCGTAAATCCATGCTGACTTGGACCGATCCTGTTACTGCTATCCACATGTGCCGCTCTTTCATCTTTTATAATTGACTCCAGCATCATCCCCACCACCGATGTCAGGTCTATAATTCCCTGTTTTCTCTCTCTCGCCTTTCTTAAAACGTGAGATAACATTAGCTACCCTCCAATCCACAGGAACCGATCCTGAATCTATAGAACATTGGAAAATGAACACCAATGCGACCAACAGTAACAGTAAAGGATCGGTCTGTCAAGGAGTCAATATACCGTCCCCCAAAATCGGCCTCGGAAGCCAGCTATGGGAACGCATCTGCTGCCTCCGACCAGGCTGATGATCCAGAGTGCCGGCTGCAGTGGGCATTTCCAGGGGGACTTCTTGGGGGTGGGGGGGGTGGGGGGGGGGGAACCATAACTCGTAATTCTGTCCAGATTAAAGGAGGTGCTGGACCATCTGTTGCTGGAAAATAGGTGGTGGACTTGTACATACATTTGGCTGAATGTCCGCCTTTGTTTCATCCCTCCTACACCCAACAATTTTCTATCGGCGATCCATTTGCATAGAGCATGGTGAGTGATTCAAGCTAGTTCCCAGTAGCCCTAGAACTACAGAACCAAATACCACATATTGGATACATCGGATTTATTGTCATATGCACAAGTATGGTGCGGTCAAGTTACAATTAAAATCTTGCTTTCAGAGGGAACCGTTTGAGATCGATGGTATCAGAGCAGCACTTGGTTCAGATTCCAACTGTGAATGGATGAAGTTTAGACCCATTCGGATAATATGGACAAACAGTCGATCTCTTGTCTTCTCTTTTATATTTTTTCTCGTGCGTATTATTGACCATAAAGAACACAAAAGCTGACAAACTATACAATGTGGGTCACTCTCCCAAAGGGAAATTATTTGTTCTGTTACTGATATGTCACCTGCAAATGTTACAACAGAAGGCCTCGGGAGAAAAGATGTGAGGCTGTGGAGAACATTCCAATGTGCAGAAGCATGAGCCCTTTAATTAAAAATTGTGTGGCTCCTGATGCTCAAACTACAAGTGGGACTCCCTTAAAACTTTTAGCGTGCAACAGTAGCAAAACGTTGACAATGCTGAGAATCTGATATTAAAAAGAAATAAAAACAGAAATTGGTGGAATAATCAGGAGATTAGGGAACATTATGTTTAGGTGAAGAACAAAGCAGGAGCCAGCCATCTGTAAAAACTCTGCTAAATATTATTGTCATATGTCTTGGCTTGGAGGGCATTAACAAGGCTCTGAGTCATTGGTTCAAGCTTCATACCAGAGACATGAGTGAGTTTACTTGGCTGACATCTTTTGGCTGAGATACTAAACTGAGTATATCCTGGCATACAGCTATCCAAAGAAGGTATAGTTAGTCCAGGTGTCGTAGCCAGCAATGATCTTTAACCTGCATTATCAGAGCGCATTATCTTGTCATGGCTATTTTCTGGGTACAAGCAGATTTTATTGCACTGATTGCATTACAAAAATAATTAGAAATCAAATATAATTCATTGGTAATAGTTTTCAGAATGTTATGTGGATGTAAAAGACCACATATTATGTTTTCTTTTTCACCATACTGGCGCCACTTGGTTAAGATAGTATATCTTAAATATTTTAACACACTGATATTTGAAATAATAAGCCAGCATTTGCTGTCCCCAATAACTGAATGTAACTGAATTGTCTGCTATCCTTCAGGACATTTTCTGCTGACCTTCCCAGACAGCTGTCTCTACTGTACAGATCTCCCATATACTGATCAGAGGTTCCATGCAGACCAGTTTAGTGCAGGGATACAGCATGGAAACAGGACTTTTGTTCTTTATCTCTGTTACAGTCCTCCAGCAGAATGGATTTGTGAAATGATGTGCTTTTCTAAAAACAACCGCTGGAATTTTAATCTTCCAAATCTTCCACCTTATCAGGAAGGCACTGAAATCTGGAGGGGTTCCGACTCGAGCTGTCCTTTTTCTCCAGAGATACTGCCTGACCCGCTGAGTTACTCCAGCACTTTGTGTCGAACCTAAGAAAAACATTAATAACTGTTGCAATCATACAAAATACATTGATGCTCACAAATGAACTGGGGTTAACAACCTTTCATTCCCGCGAAGGTCTATAACACCGATACACAAATTAATCCTGAGGCCTCAACATTTATCACTGCCAGGAAATTGGATTTTGAACCAGCAGCTACTGCCTGAAGACTGAGCTACAGAATTGTGTGCCAAAAAAAATCCTAACCTGTTGTTGTTGATTTAGCATTTAAAGCTTTGATGTATGAATGTGCCTTTTTTCAAACAAAAGCCAGAAAACTTTACAGGAATCTCCAAATGGATGTGATTTCCTCTGAATTTGTAAAATAACAATCTAATTGCAATAAAAAAACAAGTTTGTTTCATGTTGTATTAACTGCAGGGTACAATGGCATTTCTTAATTGGAATATGAAGGCAGTGATTTTTTTTTAATCGACCTAAGAATTCCAAATCCTCATGCAGCAAATGTCTGCCAAAGGCAGTACAGCCTCCCTCCTCTTTCCATCCATCCTACCCTCGCCTTTCATTAAATCTGCAGCCACACTGTACAACAGAATCAGACACGATAAAATAACAGTTGTGGAAAGAATATCTTTGAGCTGAAGTATGAAAGGAATAAGCCATTGTTTCAATTGTTTGTTAAGCTTGCCTCTATCTCTTTGATATTGTTTAAGCACACACATTGAGGCACTTCTATTTCCTTCTGTGATTCTTTCCTTCCAAGGGATCATCCGATGGCTGACGAATTTTAATTGACTTTCTTTCCTTGTGAGATCCACAGGGAAATGTAATCCAGGTCCAGGACAGTTATTCCGGAACCTTGGTTCCAGAGCCTCTCTGGACCAACAGGGGTCAGGGTCTCCGAGAATAGACTAGCAGTAACAGTACAGGAACGGTCCGCCAAGGCTGCTGAGGAGCCAAGATACCTGCCCTCAAAATCGGCCTCGTAAGCCAGCTATGGGGACGGATCTGCTGCCTCCGGCCAGGCCAAAGTTCCAGAGCCCCAAACGCAGTGAGCATTTTCAGGGCGACCTCTGGGGGTGGGGGGAGGATTTCAAGTGCATTCTTGTAATTTTGTCCGGATTAAAGAAGGTGCTGGACCACGTGTGGCTGGATAATATTTGGTGGATTTGTATGTACATTTGGCTGAATGTCCCACGTTGCTTCATCCCTCCAACACCCAACAACTTTTCTAGGAGATCCCATATGCAAGGAGCATAGTGGTTCAAGCTAGTTCCCAGTAGCCCTAGAACTACAAAACCAAATAGCACATATTTGGATACAAGATGTATTTATTGTCATATGCACAAGTATGCTGCGGTAGAGTCACAATGAAAATCTTGCTTTCAGCAGCATCGCAAGCGCACAGATCAGACAACATACAAAACGTAAATCAAACATAGATTACACAAGCCTTGGGTTGCCCTGCACCAGGGTCAGGAACAGACACTTTCCCACAACAATCAGGTTCTAATCCTACCATGGCAACGGAACACGATGGTCCAACTCTTGCGCAACCATGAACCTTTTTTTTCCTAATTGTGGCTGTTCCTGACCCTGGTGCAGGGCGACCCAAGGCTTCTGTATCTCCTGCTCTCCAGTAGCAGTGAAAAGAAAGTATGGCCTGGATGTCACTGTCTTGAGGCAACAGTTGAATCTCTTAAAAAATGGAGAGGTTTTGCCGCACCTTCTTTGTGACCACACCAACATGCTGGGCCCAGGGCAGGCCATCCAAGATGTTATCGCACAGGAATTTGAAGCTGCTAACATTCTCCACCGCTGACCCAACAATGAAAACTAACATGTGGTTCCCTGACTTCTACCCCTTTCTGAAGTCAACAATAAGTTCCTTTGTTTTGCTAATGTTGCAGCACCCCTCAACCAGCTCTTAATCATCACTCACGATTCAGCCAACAACAGTGGTGTCGTCGGTAAATTTATAGTTGGCATTGGACCTAAGCTTGGCCGCACAACCATGGGTGTAGAGAGAGTAGAGCAGGAAACTAAGGATGCAACCCAGAGGTGCACCTACTTTGATGGTCATGAGGAGATGACATTGTTACTGATCCTTGTTGACTGAGGTCTGCCCATGAGGAAGTCAATGATCCAGTTGAAAGGCAGGTACATGTATGGTTTGGGAACAGCTCCATCCAAAGCCACAGGAAATTGCAGAGAATTGTGGACGCAGCCTGGACCATCACACAAACCAAAGGTAAACAAAAATGCTGGCAAAACTCAGCGGATGAGGCAGCATCTATGGAGCGAAGGAATAGGTGACGTTTCGCCAGCATTTGTGTCTACCTTAGATTTGCATCTGCAAATGGGATCTGCAGCCATTTGCAGATCCCCAGCATCTGCAGTGCTTTCTTAAACATCGCACAAACCAACCTGCCTTAGATTGGCTCCATTTACTCCTCACTTGCCTCGGCAATGCCACCAGCATAATCAAGGATGAGTATGACACTGGTCACTCCCTTTTCTCCCATTTTCCATCAGGCAAGGGGTATAGAAGTGTGAAACGTACACCTCCAGGTTCAAGGGCAGCTGTTAACAAGCAACTGAACCATTCTATCAACACCAAGTGAGCCATTATGAGCTGCTATCTCCCTCATTGGAGACCCTCAGACTATCTTTTATCAAACATTACTGGACTTTACCTGGTCAGCATGTACCAAAAGCTTTTCACTGTACCTTGGCACACGTGACAATAAACAAAACTAAGAGCGAAGGGCGGGTGCAATGCCATCTGCTGTTGGTCATTTGTGGTGAATTTGGCAACTCCAAGTAGGGACCCAAAAAGTCAAGGAAGTGAACATTTTCATTGGCGTAGATGAACAAGCCCTTGTTACAGCTCCAACGCACAATCTTGGGGTAGGATGAAAGCACCTTGTGCTTCACAGACTGGGATGTAGATTCAAGTGTGGCTCAATTGCAAAGTGCGCTCAGCGAATGAAACTTTGATTCTTTTAATCCCAAGGATGCCAAGACAAGCAAAAATCAATACTCTAACCACATTGGAATGACCATGCAGAACAGGAGAACAAAACTGCTTTTTTGGACTGCGTTGGAGACCCGATACTCAGAAAATTGAGTCTTAATTATTAGCACTATAAAAGCTGCTACATTATGTGCATTAGGAGCATATAAAATCCTCACCATATGCCCACTCAAAACTTCAGGCATGTCTTACCCCTCCCTGGGGATGTCTATGGTTCCCATATTGGACTGAACAGCCTTTTAGTTCCCACAAAAGCAGAATTGGAATCAAGTCCTCTTCGATCCAGAGGGACTGAAGCAGAAGAGGCTGCTGCTGCTGAAGGCAAACTTAATTCCTTTTAAAAATCAGATAACAAAAGACTTAGATCGTGCATCTTTATCTCATGAATATCAGCTGTTGTCTTCCCTAAATCTGTCATTGATTAGGTTTGTGGTGACTTTGTTCTCTTGGCAGTGTACTTTTCGAAATCCCATTTCAGTGTATTGTACAAACACAAGCCGTTGATACCATGCTTTTGTTATACGGCAGTGTGATGGCTGCATTATGTGCACTCGCCCTCTTCTACACCAGAGTGTTTAAACAAGTTAGTGCTCTCAAGCCACACATAATTCTACACCAAGAATATTACTGTGCGGTGGCTGAACCATTTTTAATGAATTGTCTATAAAATGGCAATAACTTTCAACCTCTGTCAGCATTGTAAACAACATCAGTCAGGCAAGACTGTGGCACTTGCACGTTCCTCAGACCCCGTTCAACTCCCATGTTATTTCACGAGACAGACGGTTAATTTACTTAATATTTTATGATTTTTTTCTATTGTTGCCTAATGTATTACGTTTTGTGAAGAAAAATTATGGTACCACATTGGTTATAAGAAAGTAAATTGATTGAAGGTTGGAATTTATTGCAAACCTGACACAAGAAATGTTATAAAGTGCTGGCTACGAACCAATTTGTTGACCTAACAACCTTCCCAGAAGAATTGGTGACTGGAAAATGCACCTTTTGCTTCAAATCCAATTGCAGAGCTACAACTACCTTGATCTCGGTTTGGGCTCCTATATATTGGCGAGACCAAGTGCAGACAGGACGATTGTTTCGCTGAACATGTTTTCCCAGTCCACCGTGGTCTACGTCATATTCCTGTTGCCAAACATTTTAACTCCCCTTTCCATTCCCATACTGACGTTTCTGACCTGTCAAGAATGAGGCCAAACACAAGTTCGAGGAACAGCACCTCGTATTTTGTCTGGGCAGCTTAATTCCCAGCCGTATGAATGTTGATTTCTATAATTTCAAGTAACTCTTGGATTCTCTCTCTCTCCATCCCTCCCCCACCCAAGTCACCCTGCTAGGGTGGGGGAGGGATGGAGAGAGAGAGAGAGAGAGAGAATGCAAGGGTTACTTGAAATTAGAGAAATCAATTGTGGGCTCCACCTTTCCTTGGTCATCGGTGCTGGCTCTGATTTGTTCTGTACCTCTTCACACCTCTAGCTTCCCTCTCCCCTAAATCTCAGTCTGAAGAAGGGTCTCAACCCAAAACGTCACTTGTTTGTTTTCGCCAAAGATGCTGCCTGACCCTTGTGTTACTCCTGCATTTTGTGTCTACCACTTTGAATATATTTCTTTTTTGGCAAAATTCCAGACTGTATCAAAAAGCAGGGCATCCAGTTCAGACATGACCGCATAGTCAGGACTCGAAGCAATAAACCCAGCTGCCCCAGCGGGAGGCAGCCAGAGTTGTGTTTCTTGTTCTGAATACATTTTATTCAAATTTAAGGTGGATTTTTCAGCTTGTAGCCAGTCTCTGTGCCATCCTTCAGAGTAGGAGAAGGCGTCTGGATGAATTACTGTAAACTGATGGAGCTGCAGCTCTTAGGAAAACTTGCTGGTTGCCAGCTGGCTAGTCGGAGACATAATCTTTTGATAATACACAGCTGTTTTGTTCCTGTGGTACAAAATATGCCTTTTTTGCGCAAGTGAAGAGTGCAGTAATAGTACACTGGGAATTGTAAGCGGCAAAGAAATCACAGTAATTTCCCTCCATTACCCACCCTTTTATGATCAGTGCCATAGCTTTACCTTTGACAGTCGAGCATTTTGTCTGTAATCATCAAGTGGCAATGAATAAAGCTTGGGGTGGTCTACATGCTGGGCCACTACCTCGACTGATAGTGCTTTAGATTTCATGGCCATTTTGTACTGTGAAATTGTACCAATGAGACTTTTTATCAGAAGCATTTATGTTGTACCTTAAATCTCACCCCCATTTGTCACGAATGAAACTAAATCAAGCAGTTGGCGATGAAAGGACTTGCATTCGAGGCACATGGGCGTGAAGTGCTCTTGTGCTTCATTTAAAGATGAAACGGGGAATTGAGGGAAATAATTGACATGGGCACAAGCAGAATTAAGCTTCTATTGACTCCTTCAGGACAGCTGCCGCATTTGGATGCCTGCTGTTCTGGATGAAATAAAATGGGATCTCTCAAAGTAAGTATCTTCAAAGAAATTTCTTTTGATAGGTAATTTTTGGGTGCATACATTGAAATGTGGTGACACTGAGGTTAAAGCAGGTGTGGGTTTTGTGGTAGGGCAGCCTGTGTTTGGTAGATTTAATATTATTGCAGTCTTAAACTCAATTATGTTCCATCTTTTGTTTTGTAATAGCAATAAAGCTTGCCTTGCATTATTAATAGCATGTTGTTTGGATTGCCTCAGTGAGTAAGGTTGCCTTGGCTCTGTGTGTCAGCACAATGTTGTAAGGGTACAGCTGAAAGTTGCACTGGCAGAAGGCCAGAACTGGATTTCTCATGCAGTGTGACCTGAGTTCTTAGCTTCTATAACTTATTGCTGCAATGACCCATAGTGGAGCCAAATCACTACTGGTGTTTGTTTATGGAAAGTTGAATCACAAAACATGTGCAAAAAAATGCAGGGTTACCAAGGAGCCACAGCAAGCGTCAAGGGCAGAACAGGTTAAGAGGTGGAGTGCTGGAGATGAGTAAAGGCTGGGTACTGGGATTAACTTGGTAATCAAGATACTATGTGATCAACACAATAGTAACAGTAGAAATTACCATCAGCTCTCAGCACCAGTGGAGATGCAAAGGACTTTCATGGGTTTTGTTAAAGAAATTGGCACTGGAAGATGATCCTTTCGCAGATTATAAACGGAAAGGAATCATTTGAATTGAACTGGTCATCTGACCTTGGATTATTTTAAAGGTGCCATTGTTGTTCACGACTTTGCAAGGAAATGTGTAGAAGAGTGTGTTCCTCCCAAAACCCTCCAAGTATTCCCCAACCAGAAGCCTTGGATGATCTACTGAAGACCCCATCTCAAGCATTCATGCCTGGTGGTGCAGGTTCATACTGGTACAACCTCGATAAGACTATCAAAAACATCAGAGACACTTTTATTCTGAATTGGAGGGTGAGACGGACATTCGGCAGAGTGGAAATTCTGCACATTTTTACCAAACTGTTAGATTTTCATAAAAAGGATGGTGGCTGTGTCTGCGACCAAGCTGATGACAACTAGTAACGAAATATTTTGGAAGGGTGTTTCTAACCCCTCCAGTTGACATAATACATCAGGTATCTAAATTTATTTGAAAATAAAGGGGAAAACTCAGAAAAATATTTATCCCGTTATCGCAACTGCCTGGTGCCACCTTTGTGGCTCTCAGAAGGTTCATGTAAAGACTTGTGCCATTGTTGGGCAAAGCACTGGAACCATGAAGCAGCGATTCAGCTGACCATAAAGATCAGAAGATCCAGCACAATACAGCCCTCTCTGCACAATTGTTGATAATGTTGAATCTATAGCAGAACAGGAGGAAAACAACAATTATGAACTTTAATTGAAACATGAACATACCTGGAAAGATTATTGCATGGTTGTTTATCTCACCTAGGCTTAAATTGGTAATTGAGCTTGTGTTCCTGATTATAGATACAGCATGGAAACAGGCCCTTTGGCCCACCAAGTCCAAGCCAACCATCGATCACCTGTTCACCCTAGTGCTCTGTCATCCCACATCCTTCATATAAGGGGCAATTCACAGAGTCCAATTAACCTAAAAATCTGCACGTCTATGGGATGTGGGAGGAAACTGGAACACCCAGAGGAAACCCAGGCTGTCACATGGAGAATATACAGACTCCACACAGACAACACGAGGCCAGGATTGAAACTCGGTCTCTGGTGCTGTGCGCCAAATTCTTGGGGACTCCTTATCAGGGGGCATCTTGTCAGATGTTAGCCCCAAAGTTTCCTGAATAATAAATACTATTATTATACTCTTGGCTCATCCACGCCTGTCATTAAATTTAAAATATATATTGCATTAGTTCAACATTATGCCATGTGACCAGAAACAAGCTACTCTACTGAATTTCTAATTAGGCATACTCAGCTGGTGGCTTGAATTAACGGGAAAAATGTCAGAGAAGTCGGTGACTGAATTTGTTTCCCAAGGCTGTCCAAATGTAAGTAAATAGTGATGGAGATAGTGTATTACCACAGAAATTTGAAGGAAAATGTGTGGCATCCATGGCCACATTATCTGATTATTTGATTTACTGCTGCTTTTTATGTTTCATTGACATAAAGTCGCATAAACAAAACTCAGATGAAACATGATTTCTTCTCCCAATAGCACTGCTTTGTTGTAAGACTTCTGAAGTCCTTGCCCAAACAGGCTGTGATAATTTATTTCAAGATTTAAAACATTCTGTTATACTTTACATTATCTTACACTGAACTTAACCTCGCTTGAAAGGACCATTCATACTTCAAGTTATTCTCCATAACATGCATCCCATGATTCCCTTCTGCTGTGAAGCAGAATTTCACAGGCTCTGCAATGTTTAATTGGGATTTTGCTGTCTGATAGCAATCCATAGATTGAGCTAACACTAACATTCAGAGCAGGGGCATCCATTCTTTCGATTGAAACTTCTGGGTGAAATCGTATATGAACAGCCTTGTAGAATCTAGATGTACTGGTCAGTTTTAGTTATGTGATTACCACAGATAGCAGTTTATGGCGAAGGTAGACACAAAATGCTGGAGTAACTCTGCGGGACAGGCAACATCTCTGGAGAGAAAGAATGGGTGACGTTTCGGGTTGAGTCTGTGGAAGGGTGCTTGAGTAACTCAGTCTGTCCCGCTGAGTTACTCCAACATTTTGTGTCTACCTTTGATTTAAACCAGCCTCTGCAGTTCTTTCCTACATTACTCTCTGGAATTTAGGAGATTGAGAGGGGATCTTATAGAAACTTACAAAATTCTTAAGGGGTTGGACAGGCTAGATGCAGGAAGATTGTTCCCGATGTTGGGGAAGTCCAGGACAAGGGGTCACAGCTTAAGGATAAGGGGGAAATCCTTTAAGACCGAGATGAGAAAGACTTTTTTCACACAGAGAGTGGTGAGTCTCTGGAACTCTCTGCCACAGAGGGTAGTTGAGGCCAGTTCATTGGCTATATTTAAGAGTGAGTTGGATGTGGCCCTTGTGGCTAAGGGGATCAGAGGGTATGGAGAGAAGGCAGGTACGGGATACTGAGTTGGATGATCAGCCATGATCATATTGAATGGTGGTGCAGGCTCGAAGGGCTGAATGGCCTACTCCTGCACCTAATTTCTATGTTTCTATGTTTCTATGATTACTACGAAGTTGCGTGGCTGACATTGCAGTCATTTAAAAAAAAAATGTAGTTGCATTTCTTAAAATAGCAAAACATAGCTCTAGCAGTTTATGGCAATTAGTCATGCTTTTCACATGAAGAAACACACGTAAATGTTGCTTGCCCTTTAAAAAAAAAAATTTCACTTCATCTGGCTACACAAACTAATCCTACCATTGTTCCCCCCCCCCCCCCCCCCCCCCCCCCCCCCCCCCCCCCCCCCCCACTGCTCCCTCCATGAACAAAACAGTGGGATATCCACTATGTAAGAGTAACGTCCTTCACAACTTATTGGAAGATTTGTCCAGCCATTATCTTTTTCCTACTCTATCCTCTTTGGCAGTGTCGTCCAAGACCATGACCACTATCACCAGAATTAAAAACAATAGCAAGTGCGTGGAAGCATTTCACCTTCAAGTTCTTCTTGAGGCATTAACCATATTGACTTGGACATTAAATAGCAGCACAATGGAGCAGCAGTAGAGCTGTTGCCTCCCAGCGCCAGTGAACCGGGTTCAATCCTGACCTTATGTGCTGTCTGTGTGGAGTTTGCACGTTCTCCCTGAGGCCGCGCGTTTCCACCGGGTGCTCTGGTTTCCTGCCGCATCCCAAACACATACGGGTTCATAAGTTTAATTGGCCGCTGTAAATTGCCGCTAGTGTTTAGTGCTGTTCGGTGGGCCATTAGACCTGCACTGTGTTGAGTATCTTAAAAACTAAAACTAAATATATCGTTCTTCCCCAGTTATTGCTACATCATTCAGTTGGAGCTTCCTGCTGAGTAGTGAAGGGGACATCTTTAGCTGCTGCCCAAAGCATTCATAAAAACACTCAATCATCAGCTGAGAGGCAACTTCCGACTGACAATAAATTCTACCAGGACTGGGAAAGACCAACAACTAAAATATTTTGAAAACTAGCCAAAATCCCATTAATGAGGAAAATAGAACAACTTCCAAGATTTCAGAGAATGAATATTTGTAACCTTGCTGTTGGATCTAAATAATTAATTAATTAGCTTAGATCTCCAAAAAACTGGAATAAGTGAACTGATCATTAAGTCAGCCAACGCAAAAAGGTATTTGTATCCATAACAGTCGATTTTACCGACAGGGGATTTGACCTTGAATTCGGAAATATATTTATTTTATTTTTAAATGTTTTCCCAGGCTGCAGAAATAAATCATGTTCAGGTACTTCTTAATAAAGATGCTTCCTGCATGAGTTTTATGCTGAGATAATTAATAATTTCTCCCCAAAATGTAGCCATAGACTTGTAGTCATGTTTTTACAGAATAATTTATGCTAGAGCATTGATATCAATATTCTCTGTTTATTATAGATGTAATAACGGATTGAAAGCGCTCAATAAGAAACAGCTGTAATGGACTGATTATGCCCTTGCATTTTGATTATGAGTCATGCATTTATATGGGAAAAACTGCCTAATGTGAATGGTGCTGACGAATTGTGTTGGATAACAGGTTGTTACATCTGCTGGCTTCTGTTGACTCTATTGCTTTGAAACTGTAAGCAAATATTTGATCACCAGCTACATTGATACACTAGAGCAAAACAAAATATAATGATGCTTTGGCAATTACTATTCCAGCTGTAATCTTTTCCAGCTTGCTCCTTGAGCAATTGATAACAGCATACAATATATTTAGGTGGGGAGTTTATATGGAAACTCATTTAAAAAAAAAACAGCTTCCAGATGGTTGAGTTGGCCTCTGACAGACTGAACCATAAGCATAATAATATATAATAATAATAATATTAATAATAATAATAAGTTTAAGTTTATTGGCCAAGTATTCACATACAAGGAATTTGCCTTGGTGCTCCGCCCGCAAGTGACAACAACATACAATGACAGCTAGGAATGACACATAAAACATTAAACATTGATAATAAAACATTATTGATTAAATGTGAATTAAATAAAATATCAGAGCAAAATGATAATACTAAGTGAATATATTATCTGCTTTATTTTTTCTAAAACAAAAATGCTTGCAATGTTCAGGTTAAAAAGTGAGTTTGAGAACACACCAAATGTTTGTTTATTGAGTATTTTAAATACTAAAAATGTATTTACTATTTTGCATTCATAATCCTTCTTTATCATAGTAGCTCAGCAGTTTGTCTTTTCATGAAGTCAATGATATAAACAGGATCAGTGTCAAATCTTATCACCTGTGGTAATAGCTGTGGCAAGCTAAAACACTCCCAGTATATTTAAAACCAAATGGAGATCAGTTTGTGGTTCAAACTTGGTTTTCAACAATTTAGTCTCCTCAGGTAGTGTAACAGGAGAGGGAAGGGTTACATTTAAACTAATTGTTAAATCACTCTGGGGAAAGTACAACAAATTTATTTTTGCTAACATTTCCAGAACGATTTTATATAGTTGAGTTGTGATGTCACATCTTCCTTACATCCCATTTACACTGTTAAGTGAAAGCTTGGTACACTGCAAGCATTGGGGAAATCAGTTATACCACATAACATCATGTATACCACATACCACTTTTCAAATAAATATCATATCCTTAAGAAAAATTCAATGACTGCAAATAAGTCTTGCTCTCAGTGAAAATCAGAGATTTTACTCTTGCTCATTCATGTTATACAATTGGAACAATTCTGTTATTGTCTACACATTTGCAAAAGCAGTGAAAGAAATTAGCTGCCAAATTTGCCCTTGTCCGACCTAGTTTTCCACTACTAGTTAAAACATGGACAATGACGCCAGTTATTTGCACAAAGACGAGTACAAACCAGTTACTGTCACAACAGCTACAACAGTTTTCTAAGTTGTATAATGTCTTTTATCATTATATCTCATCTATACATCCAAACAAGGAGCACACGTAATCTGCTGAGAATTCCAGCAACATGTTTTAGTAAATTAGTATTTAGCATGCATGATTTAATTTTAATGACAGAAACTTGATGTATATCCAACATCCACATTTTATTCACTGTACACAGTATGCAATCAGATGAGCAAAGGTAAAAGGATGACTGTGCAATTTAATATCTGAGATTCAGCAATTTGAGGATGAATCATACAAAATAAAAACAAACCAAACGAAACTTTAGAGCAAGAATCGGAGGAGAAATTTTAGATACTGTAAAGTAACTTATTTTTAACAAAATGACTGCAGTCTTGGGTCTCACACTGTCAGGAAAATCCTTTCTCTTCCAAGAGCAATGAAAAGCATCTTGACGGGAAGTTATTCAGATTTTGGTGTATCGTGAATTAATGATTGACAATAAGAAGTACTGTAGATTCTCTCATTAGTTCAAGAGCTGATATTAAATCTCAGCCGAGATCTGACAGAAGTGTAAGACAACCCTATGTGGAGTCAGCTGATCTCTCAATTGGGTGGAAAGGGGCAACTGGCTGGGGGAGAAGACAGGAATCGGGTTAAGTGTAGGTACCAGATCAGGCAGTTGCCAGAAGACTTCCTGCCAATAGGCTAAATATATCAGTGACGGTTACACCTGGGTTAAGGAGGATGCACCCTGTTCACCAGAACTTGGAATGTTCTACAGAGGGGCACAATGAATGTTTAATCATTTTGTCTTGTATGTCCTGTCAAGTTCTGCACCTGGGAGGCTTAAAATTTAGCAATGGAGAGCAGAATCATATTTTTCACATTGTGTAGTAACTGCAACTGTTGTTAATTAAAGCAATTGAATGTTACAGATGTAATAAAAGCCATTAAATGTTATCTTTTTGTCCTTTTGTCATCTTGGCATGTCATCATTCCATACAGCATGGAAACAGGCCCTTTGTTTCAACTTTCCCACACCGACCACTATCTCCCATCCACACAAGTCCCACCTGCCTGTGTTTGGCCCACAAATCCCTCTAAACCTGTCTAGTACCTGCCTCAACTACCACCTCCGGCAGAATCCTAGCCGGCTCAACCTCTCCCCATAGTTCAGGCCCTCGAGTCCTGGCAATATCTTATCATATGTCCTGGCATATATCATTTCCAATTGTAATATGTTTCTAATGTAAGGATTTAATTTGTGTTGGTTTAGTGATTTCATTATTCCAGTGGTATCATTTTATTTACTGTTAACTTGTTGGACCTGTAATTATAAGTTTCTTATTAAAGTCTTTAATGTTACAAGCTAGTTATATCATTTTTCATGGAACAAAGCATAAGCTCCAGTGACATATTGTTGCTTCAATTACCAGTACACTCTGGGAAAATAATGCCCGGGAACCAATTCCTGGATGTGTTATTGGTAATTTTACCTGCATCAGTTGTGCTGGCGGCATGGTGCTGGTGGCATGGTGGTGCAGGGGTAAAGTTGCCGTCTTACAGCGCTTACACCGCCAGAGGCCTGGGTTCAATTCCGATTACGGGGGCTGTCTGTACGGAGTTTGTACATTCACGCCGTGACCTGTGTGGGTTTTCTTTGAGATTTTCGGTTTCCTCCCTCATTCCAAAGACGTTGAGGTTTGCAGGTTAATTGGATTGGTATAAATGTAAATTGTCCCTAGTTTGTGTAGGATAGTGTCAGTGCACGGGGATCGCTGGATGGTGCAGACTTGGTGGGCCAAAGGGCCTGTTTCCGTGCTGTATCTAAAAACTAAACTAAACTTCACTACATGGAGAGACAGAAAATGAAGAACTGCATTCTTTCGTAACACTAACACGGTAGAGACCTAGCAAAAGGTTGTCTAAGAATAGTTGAATAAGTTTATAGAAATAGTAAGGCACATCTTTAAAAAAGTAACCCTGAAAATAGAAAGCACTCAAAAAGAAAATACTGATACTCAATGCAGAGATTCAATGTTGGCTACGATTTATGGGGCAGACAGAACATCCAGCCCTGCTGATCTATTATAGTGTTATACTACATGCTGGTCTATCCCATTCTCCTTCACTGGGTTCTCTTTGCATTGCCCTTCCATTCCTTTCTGGCTTATGTGCCAATCAAGCTTCAACTAAATTGAATTTGTGCTTGTCACTTCAACTCTTCCGCATTCTAACAAGGCTCACCTTCTGAATTATCAATGGTCAAAGTAGCTTTTGGATTTATTGAAGCAAACAAGTGTGACGACATTATCTTTTTGGCACTTTGGCACGGTGACAGTTTTACATCTTAGCTATAACACGCAAATATAGCTGTTGAATTAGTTTATTATTTCCTGCACATGTATTTGTGCAGGTGCGACCACTTGCCTTGGATCTCTGTTCCTTTAACAAATCTCACCAGCTGTCGTAATTATTGTGAGCTAAGCAGCAAGTGGATTTGTCCTTGAGTTGGATTATTATCTCTGTGTTCTGTTTACATATACATGTTCATGATTTTCAGGAAATTATAAGATCAACATAATATTGTTTGCTCCTCGCATCTAGGAACATTACTTCCCCCTGATGTCAACAATGAGTGTTCTGACATTGAATGGAGTGACGTATTTATTGCCGTCATGTTTTAAATTCATTGACCAGAATAGAGTGAGTTAGTAGAGACGTTATCTAGCTGTAATTACTCACATGATATCGCTTACAATTTATGAAATACTTGAATCCATGGAGCAACATCCACAATTCCTAGAGTATTTCATCCGTTCAGAATGAACTGTGCAAATCATGGCAGTTGCCAAGTAGGGATAGTCCTCTGATCATGACCTTGAACATTAGGGAACAAGAATACATCGTACTTCTGTACATTGTACAAAAAGATGCAGACTTCTAAGAGTGGCTATAGTATTAATTGAAAGTGTGTCAATTAATGACAAAATACCATTGGAAGTCAATTTTACCTTTTTCATTCTACATAATATCAATCGACTGCAGTTAAAATGGTTCATTGTTGACCCTAATGAAGCTACAACGAACTGATGTTAAAGATAATCAAGTGATGTCCAATAAAATAACTAATGTTAAAGGCCATTGTGTGATGTCCAAACTTTAGTAGGTGCAAATTATCCTGAGAGCAGTGCAGATATAATGTATAAAAATATAAACATGCAATAAAAGAGCGCTTATCGCGAAGTTTGTCTGTCGTACAGTCAATGCTATAATGCAGAACGCAAGTTTACAACAACAGCAATAAGATAATTTTGTGACTTGTCTTTCATCCATTACAAAATGTAATACTGGTTAAAATGGTGTACACGTTCCAACAATGCAGTGGACAGTTTCGCCCAACCAGTCAATATCAAAGTTTCACTTCCATGCGAACAAATTGTTCTTATATGGTTGCTCACATAAATTTGGAACTTGGAAACTTCACCAGTGTGATTTAAAGGATGCCTTGACACTTTGTGTTATGTTAAATGCCGGAATGTGTCCACCGTTATGACCCGTACAGTGGGAAAATGTCAATTTTCTCTCTCCCATTCTTAACAAATTACTTTAGAACAGAGTTGTCACAATCAATGCTCATTTGTGTTGGACAGACCAAAATGCTTTTATCGTCTTATATCTAAAATGTTGTCTCGTCTGCCTTTTTACTTTCTGTATGCATACTGTTAATAAATCTCTGTGGAATTCCACAAATATTTGTCATCTTACTGTCTGCCCACAAGCCCCGTGAATGCTTCTAGGTTTGGAACATGACACTATAATGAGAATTTATGACTCTTGGAATCTCATGAAATTTAACCATTGACAGCTGGAATTTCTCCAAATGATGGGAGAAAACTAGTTTCACATCAAATGGTGCTGGAATATCATGTTTTCATTTACTCAATTCTACATGCCACAAAACTCATGGGTTTTTTTTGTTAGAAAATGGTATTAACATGTGTTTACTTGTTAATATACTGCGATGAACTGAAAAACATTTCTTTGGATGCTATCTAGAAAAATCACATCATACACAAGTATAACAAGTAGTGCAAAAGGGAAAATAAACAGAATGCAGAATATAGTGTTGCAGCTCCCTAGAAAATGCAGATTAAAAACATTTTCAAGTGCTGTAACAAGGTGGGTTGAAAGATTAAGGATACATCCTTAGCATATGGGAGGAGAGTCTGATAATATCTGTTCTTGAATCTGGTGGTACATGTTTTCAAGCTTTTGTTTCTTCTGCTAGAAGAAAAAGAGGATAACTGGGGTGCGAGTAGTCCTTGATTTACGTTGGCTGCTTTTCCAAGGCAGCGTATAGATGGAGTTAGTTGTGAGGAGGAGGGGGGTGGAGAGGAGGGGAGGGGGAGGCGGAAGGCGGGTTTGCCTGATGGACGAGGCTGTATCCACGACTCTCTGCGATTTCTTGTGGTCTCAGCCACAGCAGTTGCCAAACCAAGCTGTGATACATCCCGATTGGATGTTTTCTACGGTGCAATTGTCGAAATTGGTAAGAGTTACTGGGAACATGGCAAATTTCCTTAGTCTTCTGAGGAAAGACATTGATGTGCTTTTTTGTCCACATCATCGACTAGGTCAAATTATTGGTGATATTTGCACCTAGAACGCAGTGAAGAGAAATCCATAGGAGTTAAAGAGTCACAAGCCCTTGGCCCATTTTGTCCATACTGACCAGGTTGGCATACTGGGCTGGTACATTTGCCTCTATTTGGCCCAAAGCTCTAAACACTTCCTATCCATGTGTCTGCCCTGATGTCTTCTCAAAGTTGTAATTATATCCACTGCTATAGCTTCCTCTGGTAGCACATTCCAAACATGGACTAACCTTTGAGTGAAACATGTAGCCCCTCAGGTCCCTCTTAAATCTTTCCCCTTTCACCTTAAGCCTACATCCTCCCCTATCCCCATTCCCACCCTTTTCATCAATCAAAAATAAAGCTTTAACTGTTTGTCCCTGTAAGATGGCATCTCCCACCTCTACCCTAGATTCTCACACTCAATCTACATACTAGGGCAATTTACGGTAGCTAATCAACCTTACCAGTATGAACAGCTTTGGGATGTGAGAGAAAATTGGAGCACCTGGAGGAACCTCAAGCGGTCATAAGGAAAGTGTAAACTCCACACAGATAGCACAAGAAGTCAGAATTGAACCTGGGTCACCAGCATAGTGCTTCCTTGTTTTCCTGTGAAATGGTGAAAAGATTTATTAAAACAGCATGCTTTGCCATAGGGAAGTAGTTGAGAAATTAATTAACTTTTGAATTGTGCAGGCAAAATATTGGCACAGACCAGATGAATGCACACACACACACACACACACACACACACACACACACACACACACACACACACACACACACACACACACACACGCTCAAACATTGAACAGCACAGGAAAAGGCCCTTCAGCCCACAATGGCCATGCTGAACATGATGTCAAGTTAAAGTAATCTCCTCTGCCTGCACATGATCCATATCCCTCCATTTCCTGCACATTCATGTGCCTACTTAAAATCCCCTGACATATCTGCCTCAAACACCCCATTGGCAGTTGTCCAGGCATCCACCACTCTCTGTATGTTAAAAAAAAAACTTGCCTGCTCCACTTCTTTAAACTTTGCCCCTCTCACCTAAAAGCCGTGCACTCTGCACTTTGAAATTACCATCTTGGGCGGAGCGGTCCTTACTGTGTACGCTGCCTAGACCCCATCTATTTTATATACCTATAATTTTCAAACAGAATTAATACTTTACAGCTTCTTATGACCAGGCCTGATATTGAGAGGAGACATTGCCTGTGTGGAGGCTCAAGAACCAGTAGTTGTAGTTTCATGATACATCATGCTGTGGAATTCTCTACCACAGAAGGCTATGCAGGCCAAAGCTGAATATGTTTAAGGAGATAGTTTTCTGGACATTGTCGAGAGTGGGTAAGGATCAGCCATGTTTGTATTGAATGGCTGTACAAGTGCTCCTGATAATGTTTCTCGGCACAAAAGGACTCAAAGTGCTGTAGTAACTCAGCAGATCAGGCAACATCTCTGGAGAATGTGGATCGGTGAAGTTTCAAGTTGCGACACTTTTTCTGGAGTAATCAAAAGAAAAAGCCTGAAAAGTCACCTATCCGTGTTCACCAGAGATGTTGCCTGACCCGCTGAGTTACTACAGCACTATGAGTCCTATTATGCTGAGAAACAGTATCAGGTGCACCTGTACAGCATCTGATCAGCATCTTAAGTTCTTTGTTTCTACTGTTTCTAGGTGCATTACGCAGTGAATCAAATCTATACTAAAATCACGTGGGAAGGACTTTCACCATTGGACTGTATAATTCCAAAAACTGTTGAAATATTTAAATTTGAACATAGGGTCAAACGAGTTTCTTCATTTTAGTTGCAGAAGCATAAACAAAATAATTGTTTGAGTGCTGTGCCTACATTTGACTTTACAATGGTTGGATCTGGCCGTTCCTTTCCATTCTGTAATTTCTCATGAGATCTCGACTCTCCAGTGACAGAGATTATCCATTCAGCTTCTTTAATTCAGTCTTTTGGGGTAAGATTTATTCTTCATTCTGTTCCTTCAGCAAATTATTTTTCAACCAGATACAGTACAAACCATTATATCAGAGACATGCCTCTCCCACTTTCTAGCTTGTGTGGAAAGGAACTGCAGATGCTGACTTGTACTCAGCGGGTTAAGCAGCATATCTAGAGATAAAGGATGGGTGACGCTTTGGGTCGGGACACTTCTTCAGACTCTGAAGACTCATATCTGAAGAAGGGTCTCGACCCGAAACGTCACCCATCCTTTTTCTCCAGAGATCCTGCGGAGTTATTCCAGCACTTTGTGTCCACTTTCTAGCTTGTCATCTGAAGGTACAGAGTTCCATTCGGGCAAGACAAGCTCTTTCAATTTCCAGTCCCCTTGTATATAAAAAAAGATATCTCTTTACTCCATCTTATGTTTGGGCATCATTTAAACAGGTTTCAACACATTTGTAAAACGGACTACAAGGTTTATTCTATAAAAAACAATGGAAAGTAGTTCAGAATGTTTAAAGCTGTATCTAGATTGAAGAAGAAGATTAAAAACCATATTGACAGCACTAGGTTGTATTGATTCTTAACTCTTCCTGTCTCTTTTATTTCTTAGACGTGGAAGAAGCGTTGGTTCATTCTACGCAGTGGACGGATGAGTGGCGATCCTGATGTCCTGGAGTACTACAAAAATGACCATTCCAAAAAGCCAATCCGTGTGATAGACCTTCATTTCTGTGAGCAAGTCGACGCAGGACTAACATTCAAAAAGAAAGAGTTTCAAGACAGCTTTGTGTTTGACATCAAAACAATTGATCGTACTTTTTATCTGGTGGCAGAGACGGAGGAAGATATGAACAAGTGGGTCCGAGCCATTTGCCAGATCTGTGGCTTCAATCAATCTGATGAGAACACAGGTAACAAAACGTACATTAATTTCTCTGGAGGTGAAACTCGCTCACGATATAACATGGCTTGTGTTTAACGCTAGGACACAAATTCAAATTCTGCTGTTTTTTCAATTCGTTCAATTTCAATTCAAATTCAAGTTCAGTCAAGATTGATCTAAAAGTTCAAAGTGTTGGAGTAGGTCAGCATCTCTGAAGAACATGGATAGGTGACATTTTGGGTTCAGATTGAAGAAGGGTCCCGACTCAAAACGTCACATAACAATGTTCTCCAAAGATGCTGCTCCATGTTCTCCAGAGATGCTGCTTGACCTGCTGAGTTACTCCAGCACGTTATGTCCTTTTGTATAAAATAGCATCTGCATTTCCTTGTTTCGACATTGTGTTTAAGATTTTTTTTCTTGGTATAAATAACTTGGCTATAAAGAATTGCAAAATTATTTGCTTTAGAAATACATTATTCTTCATGTGTTTCTAGGAAATAATTATTATACAATTCAATTTCTGCTCTGAAAGAAATACTATTTCATTTAAAATGCACAAATAGAATTTAGCTAAAGTTATAGAAGAATTGTGTTTACTGAAATCTAAAGGTAAAGCTGTAAATGTTAAAAAAAATACACTGCCGTCTTGGTTTCTGAAGGAATGACAGGATTTTGGGATTAAATATCAAGAATATAAGTCTTAAACTTTGACATCAGAAAAAACAATAGGTAAGTTAGCAGCATTTCAGTTGTCAGTTCACAACAAAGGAATTGGGTCACAGTTTGAATTGATGCATAGTTTGTCCACCTTCTGTGGTGTGGGCATGCATCCAGCTTTATTTTCCACATCTTTGTGGCTTTTCCCCAAAAATTCCAAACTAGTGTTGGCTAGGAGTCTGAAACTCTAAATTGAACACAGTTAATGTAAACAACTGGATTTCAAATTCTGAAATCCTTTGAGCACAAATATCACCTTTTTTCTCTTTTGCACTTCATGTCTGGCTGCTTCTTACCAGATGCTGGAGGCCCTGTAAGAGGAAATAGAGAAACAGTACAACTCAACATTTTTCCATCTTAAAATACATTTCCATTGTTGGTTTGCTGCAGTGCATAGCACAGCACCAAAATAATTGCTCTCCTATGATTCCTCTGCAGGTCATTCTCTCTTGCTAACATTACCATAAGCTACTGTATATATTATCATCGCAATGACTTATAACTGCCAGTTGCAGCTGAAGTCAGCATGCTAGCTACCCAGTTATACATTTTTTTCAATTGCTGGCTTAAGGGTACCATATCACAAAATAGCAACTAAATAGTTTTAAACTGAAAAAATTGATCTGAAAATATTCATATTTTTTTCCACATGTTTATAAATTTCACACACATGAAAAACATCACCTCTTGTATGCTATCCCTTACATTGTAAAACATCTCAAGATGCTTCTCAGCAAGGTTATCAATCAAATTTGACATTAGATAGCAATACATAATACGATTAAAATGTATCCTTGGTTCCTTCCAATACAGCAGTGCCTGTACGTTGAATTTTCATTCCAAAATCCAGCTCCTTTTACTTAAATGGAATGGAATTTCCTCGGAGGAGCTATAATAGATTTCTGCTGCCCTACTGAGCATTTAATCTACTAACTGAGGGTGAGTTTCTTCTCCTGCAACCTGTAATGAGGAGATACTTGGACAGATGACTGAAATCTTGGTCAATGAGACACTAAGAAATACCCTCAAGGAGGTTGAAAGTGCTCGCGAGATAATTTTAAAGCTTAGTAGTTCAAGTTACAGTGACCAGCAACAATGCATTAAATAAAATTGGGATTACACCTGAGGCCAAACTAGAAGGAACGCAGAGTAGAGTATACTCTACTGAGTATACAGCTGAAAAGGGGTGTAAAGAGTGAGAATGACAAGGCAATGAAAACATTTAATTACAAGCTTGAGTATTTTAAATTGGAAGCATTATTGAACCTGGAACCATTGTTTGTTAGAAAACTATTGTGTGTTAGAGGTCTGAAGAAGCATTCCCACCCGCAACCTGCCCCTGTTCTCTAAAGATGCCACTTGACCCGCTGAGTTACTCCAGCACTTTTTGTCCTTTTTTTGTAAGCCAGCATCTGAAATTCCTTACATCCACATGTTAGAAAACCTGATGGGGAACGATAACTGGCACTCTCAGCAAGTTTGGATCTGGCCAACTGCACTCTGGATGAACTGTAGTGGGTGGAGATAAGAAGGAGAGGAGAGCATTGAATACTCAAGTTCTATTTAAGAAATGTGTATCCATTCAGTTTTGTTAAATTTTATTGAGAAATATTAGATGTTTTGAATTAGACTTTTATTTTTTCACTTTCTTAAATATTATTAACAAAATGCAGAAACACATTTTTGGGAACAATCTGGGAACGTAAATAGAAATTCATGCAGTAGAGGGGTTAAATTATACCTTAATTGGTTTTCTTAATTAGATACTGTTAAAAATCTTGGCATATCTGGACTAGTGTAGTTCAAGATTTAGAACATAGTCAGTCCATTGTTTATCATTCTGCTGCTGAAGTCCTATTTATTTGGTTCCCCTGAAGCCAACTCTCTTCCTCCCAGTTAGAGAATTAATTTAGCTTAGTTTATTGTCACGTGTACTGAGCTACAAGGGAAAAGCTTTTGTTGCGTGCTAACCAGTAGGCAGAAAGACTACATGATTACAAAATACATGATTACAATCGAGTTGCCCACATGATTAAGTGAATAATAATAATAATAACAATAATGATAATAACAATAATAATTATTATTATAATACACTTAATTATCAGGCATTTAGTTATCAGGCAGTTAACAATAACAGTTAGTGCAAGGTAAAGTCCAGTAATGTCCAATTAATGATAGCCCGAAGTAGTCTTCAATGAAGTAGATAGTATCTCAGGACTGCTCTCTAGAGTCATAGAGTGATACAGTGTGGAAACAGGCCCTTCAGCCCACACCGACCAACATGTCCCAGCCACATTAGTCCCACCTGCCTGAGCTTGGTCCATATCCCTCCAAACCTGCCCTATCCATGTACCTGTCTAACTGTCTCTTAAACATTGGGATAGTTCCAGCCTCAACTACCTCCTCTGGCAGCTTGTTCCATACACCCACCACCCTTTGTGCAAAAAAGTAACCCCCTCAGATTCCTATCTTAAATCTTGTCCTATCTTTTCCCTATCACCTTGAACCTATGTCCTCTGGTCCTCGATTCCCCTACTCTGGGCAAGAGACTCTGTGCATCGACCCGATCTATTCCTCTCATGATTTTATACACCTCTATAAGATCACCCTTCATCCTGCACTCAGCCTACTCAATCTCTCCCTATAGCTCACACCCTCTAGTCCTGGCAACATCCTCTTAAATCTTTTCTGAATCCTTTCAAGCTTGACAATATCTTTCCTATAATATGGTGCCCAGAACTGAACACAATATTCTAAATGCGGTCTCACCAACGTCTTGTACAACTGCAACATGACTTCCCAACTTCTATACTTAATACTCTGACTGATGAAGGCCAATGTGCCAAAAGCCTTTTTGACCACCTTATCTACCTGCAACTTGACATTCAAGGAACCATGCACCTGCACTCTTAGATCCCTCTGCTTTACAACACTCCCCAGAGGCCTACCATTCACTGTGTACGTCCTGCCCTTGATAGACATAAGAACTCTAGTTGTGGTAGGATGGTTCAATTACCTGATAACAGCTGGGAAGAAACTGTCTCTGAATCTGGAGGTGTGCATTTTCACACGTCTGTACCTCATGCCTGATGGGAGAGGGGAGAAAAGGGAGTGACCGGGTGTGACTCGACCTTGATTATGCTAGTGGCCTTGCTGAGGAACATGCCGAACAATCCGAGATACCGGCCCATAAAATCAGCCTCGGAAGTGGACTATGTAAACTGATCTGCTGGCTCCAACTGGGCCGGAGTTCCAGAGCCCTGTCCGCAGGGGGGCAAATTCAACCCATCGATCAGCCGCGGAAGTCCCAATGAAGTCAAGATCAGCCACTTCACTTGGCTTAGGTGCCACATTTATGGGGGGGGGGGGGCATCTGGGGGGCATTTCAAGTGTGCTCTCCCAATTTTGTCTGGATTAAAGGAGGTGCCGGACCACCAGTTGCCAGAAAATCAGTGGTGGACCTTTATATCCAGACAAGGCTATTGTAGCAGGCAGAACATGTGGCAATCAGAAAGGTTGTAGAAAAACAAAGGGTTAAAACTAATATCACTCATGTAAGATGTTTTGGAGCAAGACCTCAAGATATTTTTAAAAAGTGGGCTTCTTGGAGTCAGAAAGTCAGAAAGCACAGAAAGAGCCCTTTCAGCCCAACTCGTCCATGCCAACTATGATGCCCCACCTACGCTAGTCCCAGTTACCTGCATTTGCCCCATATCCCTCTAAACCTTTCCTATCCATGTCCTGTCCAAGTGTCTTTTAAATGTTGTTATAGATTTATACATCTCTATAAGATTGCTCCTCAACCTCCTGCACGCCATGGAATAAAGACCAGAATGCCCAACCACTCCCCGTAGCTCAGGCTCTCACGTCCTGGCAAGGGAGTTGGAGGCTTAGTTAATAATACGCAAAATATATATTGTTTAAAATTAATTGGATGTTGATTATTAATTTAGAAAATGGAAGTTAATTACATTAAAAACATCTATTCTTGTGGATTCCTCGTTGCATATTAACAGCATAGAACACTTATTGTCCAGTAAAGCGGTTTCTTATCCCCTCCAAGATCATCCAGCTCTTCTCCATATTGAACATTAGTCAAACTAATGATAGACACAAGGTGCTGGAGTAACTCAGTTGGTCAGGCAGTGTCTCTGGAGAAAAAGGATGGGTGATGTTTTGGGTTGGGATCCTCCTTTAATCAAACTAACGATCACGTGTCGTTTCCAAGTCATTATTGCGTCAGGGTGCTTGAGTGATGTATTTGGCGTGGGATTAATGTCCTTTAATGATCTTGGATATTTGTGTGGCAGCATTAGGTCTCCCGTGATGTTGTTTCCAGGGGCTGAAATAGTTGGAGCGAGTAAGAGGAATGGAAGTCCAGGCTGAAGCTCAGGAAGAGTTAACATGGGGTCAGAAGAGAAAGGTTCAGCTGATTCAGGAATTTATGTTATTTCCTTACTTTCGATCAAAGTAGCAGGATCTCTTGGAGAAGACCTATACAGTGTTGTGAAGGGGGAAGATTCCCAGAGGTCAGGCAAGAGCCAAGTAAAGCAATTAAATGTTAAAGAGTTGTAACTGTAGAAAACTAATCAACAGCATGAGCAGAAGAAAGGGACTTTTGGGCAATTTAAATTATAGAATTATGAAATATTTTGACAAAAGGTAACTGCAGGTCAAGATTTCATTTTGATTTAGTTGATGGACATAAAAGTTATCCAGCTTCTGATCTTCTCACAATCTTTAATTAATATTCATCTTAAGACAGATTTATTTAGGTCGTGCATATTTGGTCTTAACTATAAAAATCTATTATGTTTTCATATAATAATAGAAATCTGGAGGAAATTATTTTTCAACAGCAGTGATATAAGCATAAAAGAATTCCAATTTCCCTTGGGCAAGGATTTTTCCACGTTATTTGTGTTTCTTAAAAGAAATGCTCTCTAAAGTAAATCAAAGAAAGAGAGCTTTGAAATGTTAAATTCCTGTAGATTGGATCTGATTGAAAAGATGCATTCAAATCTCAACTCAATTTCTCCCAATTTTCCTAACCCCTTAAAGAACAGTTTTATGGTTAGGCCCTATGTGTTTATAGTAGAACAGCCAAATGGCATGACAATGGGGTTCCACAGTTTGCATTATTTTATTTTTTTAATTATGATTGCATGTTTTCTTTGAAATGAATGACCCTTTGCTGAAATTGTAGGAATGTGTAGCCTTACAAGATAGATATCTGGAAACCCGTTGCTGGTTGGCAGTGCTAGCTGGCTATATTACAGTGTGCGATTTTTGCCTCCAAAATTCATTCCATGGGATGCAAGTTAAAATCTGGGAGATAAATATTTTCCAAGCATGTTGGCTGTATAAAATTATTTTTACATTATTGACCAGCTTCCTGAGATTACTTGTTTTATTCACATTAGAACTATACACACTGACTCTAAATCAAGTGAATCAGCTGCCAAGTTCAAAAAGACCAAATTGATTTTACATGGGAGATTTTGAAATGAAGTTGAAGCTTGCATGTTAGATTACTAATTGTTGAATATATTTGTACCCATTTAGTGAATTTTTGGGAGTCATGAATATCATTTAACATAATGTTTGTACGTAGGTTATATGCACAAGGAAGGTTTGCTGTTGTTTAATCTGATGCAATAATGTGGGTTGAAGTATCGGAATTGGAAAAGGCATTAAGGAAAACATTATCCTTAAAATGGGTGATGTGCTCTGCTCCTGAAGTAGGACTTAAATCCAACAGAATTCTGCTTGAGAGATGAGATTACTAATACATTGGCTTGATCATCTGTAATCAGGATCTGCAAAAAACGTAGAGATTTGGGATCTGCTTTTGAACATAGAACATAGAACAGTACAGCACAGGAACAGGCCCTTCAACCCGGTGCGCTTGTGCCAAACCTGATGCAAAGTTAAACTGATCTCATCTGCCCATTCATGATCCATATACTTCTACTCCCTGCACTTCCATGTGCATATCTAAACACCTTTTAAACACTACTATCATATCTGCCACCATGCCTGGCAATGTTTCCATCTCCCGCCACTATCTTAAAGAAAAAAATCTTGCTCCACACAACCCCATTTACCCCCCCCTCACCTTATTGCTGTGGTTGTCCTCTGGTGTTGGACATTTCCATCCTGGGATAAAGGTTCTGACCGCTCTTCTGGCTCATACAGAACCAAAACTTCTAAGTTCATTAAATAAGTCTGCTCTACATGTTAGGCCCAGCAGTAGAAAGCAGTTGATTATAAATGACCTTTTAATAGTACTTGTCATTAATGTAATTGTAAGCGCTCCACTCGTGCCTTATCCGTATCTTCCCAATATATTCCCTTTCATTAAAACCATTCTGTCACATGACAGTACTTAATGCCCTTTCCCATTAAATATGTTGTATGTTATGGAGGAATACCTTCAGTAAAGGGAAAAATAAGGCTCTCGACTAGATGATATATAATATGCACTGGCACAGTGGTGCAGCGGTAGAGTTGCTGCCTTACAGCGCCAGAGACCCGGGTTCAATCCTGACTCTGGGTGCTGTTTGTACGGAGTTTGCACCGTGACCACATAGGTTTTCCCTGGGTGCTCCATTTTTCTCCCCATTCCAAAGATGTGCAGGTTTGTAGGTTAATTGGCTTCTGTAAATTGCCCCTAGTGTGTAGGATAGAACTTGTGTGGATTTGGTGAGTCAAACGGCCTATTATTACACTGTATTTCTAAACGAAACTGAATTAAACATTTTTTCTTTTATTATTTGGAATTTCTGGCTAATAATCAGATTCCTGCTTAACTCAAATTATTAATGGCAATAATTAAGTTATATTAACGGTGTGTCCTCCTACCCATGGTTCAGTTTTTTTCCAACTGCAGAAGGCAGCTTGTCTCTGTTGACATTTGAAAAACTGCTGTATGTTACAATGGTAACTCTGATCCATCACAGTGAGATCAGTACACGTCATCTAAAACAATAATTCAATAGACAATAGGTGCAGAAGTAGGCCATTCAGCCCTTCAAGCCAGCACCGCCATTCAATATGATCATGGCTGATCATCCCCAATCAGTACCCCTTTTCTGACTTCTCCCCATTTCCCCTGACTCTGCTATCTTTAAGAGCCCTATCTAGCTCTCTCTTGTGAGTATCCAGAGAACCGGCCTCCGCCTTCTTCTGAGGCAGAGAATTCCACAGACTCACAACTCTCTGTGTGAAAAAGTGTTTCCACATCTCCGTTTTA
The DNA here is from genome assembly GCA_035221665.1 of Okamejei kenojei. NCBI lineage: Eukaryota > Metazoa > Chordata > Chondrichthyes > Rajiformes > Rajidae > Okamejei > Okamejei kenojei. The sequence continues at coordinate 54,881,795 of CM069136.1, forward strand.
AATGGCTCACCCCTTATTCTTAAACTGTGGCCCCTGGTTCTGGACTCCCTCAACATCGGGAACATGTTTCCTGCTTCCAGCATGTCCAAACCCTTAATAATCTTATGTTTCAATAAGATACCCTCTCATCCTTCTAAATTCTAGAATATACAAGCCCAGCTGCTCCATTCTCTCAGCATATGACAGCCCCGCCATCCCGGGAATTAACCTTGTAAACCTACGCTGCACTCCCTCAGTAGCACTGAAAATGCACACAATATTCCAGGTGTGGTCTCACTAGGGCCCTATAAAACTGCAGAAGGACCTCTTTGCTCCTATACTCAACTCCTCTTGTTATGAAGGCCAACATGCCATTCGCTTTCTTCACTGCCTGATGCACCTGCATGCTTACTTTCATTGACTGATGAACAAGGACCTCCAGATCCCGTTGTACTTCCCCTTTTCTCATCGACACCATTTAGATAATAATCTGCCTTCCTGTTTTTGCTACCAAAGTGGATAACCTCACATTTATCTACATTAAACTGAACCTGCCATGCATCTGCCCACTCACCCAACCTGTCCAAGTCACCTGCATTCTCATAGCATCCTCCTCACAGTTCACACTGCCACCCAGCTTTGTGTCATCTGCAAATTTGCTAATGTTACTTTGAATCCCTTCATCTAAATCATTGATGTATATTGTAAATAGCTGCGGTCCCAGCACTGAGCCTTGCGGTACCCCACTACCCACTGCCTGCCATTCTGAAAGGGACTTGTTAATCCCTATTCTTTATTTCCTGTCTGCCAACCAATTTTCTATCCATGTCAGCACTCTATCCTCAATACCATGTGCCCTAATTTTGCCCACTAATCTCCTATGTGGGACCTTATCAAATGCTCTCTGAAACTCCAGGTACACTACATCCACTGCCTCTCCCTTGTCCATTTTCCTAGTTACATCCTCAAAAAGAAGATTAGTCAAGCATGATTTCCCCTTCGTAAATCCATGCTGACTCGGACTGATCCTGTTACTGCTATCCAAATGTGCCGCTATTTCATCTTTTATGATTGACTCCTGCATCTTCCCCACCACCTATGCCAGCCTAACTGGTCTATAATTCCCTATTTTCTCTCTCCCTCCTTTCTTAAAAAGTGGGATAACATTAGCTACCATACAATCCACAGGAACTGATCCTGAATCTATAGAACATTAGAAAATAATCACCAATGCATCGACGATTTCTAGAGCCACTTCGTTAAGTACCCTGGAATGCAGATAATCAGGCCCTGGGGATTTATCAGCTTTCAGTCCCATCAGTCTACCCAACAATGGGTATGCAATGGAAGGCATTTAAAGACTGCATGGATGAACTACAACAATTGTTCATCCCAGTATGGCAAAAGAATAAATCAGGGAAGGTAGCGCATCCATGGATAACAAGGGAAATCAGGGATAGTATCAAAGCAAAAGATGAAGCGTACAAATTAGCCAGAAAAAGCAGCCTACCAGGGGACTGGGAGAAATTCAGAGACCAACAGAGGAGGACAAAGGGCTTAATTAGGAAATGGAGTGTGAAAGAAAACTGGCAGGAAACATAAAAACTGACTGCAAAAGTTTTTTTCGATATGTGAAGCGCAAAAGATTAGTTAAAACAAATGTAGGTCCCTTGCAGTCAGAAACGGGTGAATTGATCATGGGGAACAAGGACATGGCAGACCAATTGAATAACTATTTTGGTTCTGTCTTCACTAAGGAAGTCATAAATAATTTGCCGGAAATAGCAGGGGATCACGGGTCAAATGAGATGGAGGAACTGAGTGAAATCCAGGTTAGCCGGAAAGTGGTGTTAGGTAAATTGAATGGATTAAAGGCCAATAAATCCCCAGGGCCAGATAGGCTGCATCCCAGGGTACTTAAGGAAGTAGCCCCAGAATTAGCAGATGCCTTAGTGATAATTTTTCAAAACTCTTTAGACTCTGGAATAGTTCCTGAGGATTGGAGGGTAGCTAATGTAACCCCATTTTTTAAAAAGGGAGGGAGAGAGAAAATGGGGAATTACAGACCAGTTAGTCTAACATCGGTAGTGGGGAAACTGCTAGAGTCAGTTATTAAAGATGGGATAGCAGCGCATTTGGAAAGTGGTGAAATCATTGGACAAAATCAGCATGGATTTACGAAGGGTAAATCATGTCTGACGAATCTTATAGAATTTTTTGAGGATGTAACTAGTAGAGTGGATAAGGGAGAAGCAGTGGATGTGTTATATCTGGACTTTCAGAAGGCTTTCAACAAAATCCCACACAAGAGATTGGTATACAAACTTAAAGCACACGGTATTGGTGGTTCAGTATTGATGTGGATAGAGAAATGGCTGGCAGACAGGAAGCAAAGAGTAGGAGTGAACGGATCCTTTTTAGGATGGCAGGCAGTGACTAGTGGGGTGCCGCAAGGCTCAGTGCTGGGATCCCAGCTATTTACAATATACATTAATGATTTGGACGAGGGAATTAAATGCAACATCTCGAAGTTTGCGGATGACACGAAGCTGGGGGGCAGTGTTAGATGTGAGGAGGATGCTAGGAGGCTGCAGGATGACTTGGATAGACTGGGTGAGTGGGCAAATGCATGGCAGATGCAGTATAATGTGGATAAATGTGAGCTTATCCACTTTGGTGGCAAAAACAGGAAAGTAGACTATTATTTGAATGGTGACCGATTAGGAAAAGGGGAGATGCAATGAGACCTGGATGTCATGGTACACCAGTCATACAAAGTAGGCATGCAGGTGCAGCAGGCTGTGAAGAAAGCGAATGGTATGTTGGCATTCATAGCAAAAGGATTTGAGTACAAGAGCAGGGAGGTTCTACTGCAGTTGTACAGGGTCTTGGTGAGGCCACACCTGGAGTATTGCGTACAGATTTGGTCTCCTAATCTGAGGAAAGACATTCTTGCCATAAAGGGAGTACAGAGAAGGTTCACCAGACTGATTCCTGGGATGTCAGGACTTCCATGTGAAGAAAAACTGGATAGACTTGGCTTGTACTCGCTGGAATTTAGAAGATTGAGGGGTGATCTCATAGAGACTTACAAAATTCTTAAGGGGTTGGACAGGCTAGATGCAGGAAGATTGTTCCCGATGTTGGGGAAGTCCAGGACAAGGGGTCACAGTTTAAGGATAAGGGGGAAGTCTTTTAGGACCGAGATAAGAAAATCGTTTTTCACACAGAGAGTGGTGAATCTGTGGAATTCTCTGTTCAGACGGAGAACACTGCCAGATGTGAGTGGGGAACTGAGGGCAGTTGTCCGTGATGTCTGGATCCCAATGCTCAGCGCTTCATGTTTCGGAGTTGGCTAATGTTATTGATTTGTAATTAGCCTGATTTGTAATTAGTTGACAAAACCTTAATTTATTAATCCGGAATATCCAGGGGGATAGGATAAGTGTAATATTAAAATGACATGCAAGTTGTCAGGCTCTCTGTCACAACATACAGCCCAAATGACCCATTATTTCCTTCAGTTAAATATTGGGAAGGTAGCACTATTGTCATTTGCCACTCAACTATTCTGTTTGTTTACCTCACTGACTATTTATAACCCCCCCCCCCCCCAAAATTCCTTTGACAGATTGATTAGAAATGTCCCCAATCTCATTGTTTTATTAATTGAACACGTGGATGAACATCCTCAAGGAGAGTAATCAGATGGAAACTGATTCAGATGCGATGTTTAAGAGCTTGTTCAAAGAAGGGGCATATTTTAAAGGAGTGACAGAGATACTTGCAGAGGAATGTGTGAGGAGATTATTATTTGTCTTTAGTTTTAGCTTGAACCTGGACATCTGAAGATTCAACGTTTAATATAGTAATTGTGCTGATACTGACCCCAACTAACCATGTGATGAATATCATCCAGTCTGAAGGTTTTACTTTCATGATGCCATTTAAACTTCACGGATTTCAATCACTTCAATGTAAAAGTAATTGGTAATGGGGAGCATTGGAACAAAAATGTACCCTCGGTACATATTATCTGCAATATAATAATGTATGCATGTTGGTAGGTGCAATCAAAACAAAGTTCTTTTTATCATTGTTGTGTTATGAATACCAAAGAAAATATTATGTACTCACAAGATCACTGTTAATAGAATAATATTGCTTAAATATATAGTTATTGAACTTTGCATTTCGGAAAAGTCCCAGCTGAGAGGAAGACAGCAAAATACTGAAAATATTGGGGGTGAAAATGACTTCAGGACAGTTTGTTACGAAAATGAAAGAAATTGTATCAGAATACTTATACAGCTGAGTGAGTTTAATTTTATGGATGGGAATTGTGTTCAACCAATTGATGTCTTCTTTGATAAAGTAATTAGCATGTTAGATAACAAGGAAGCCAATGAATGTAGCAAATTATGTTATCCATAATTTGGTCTGTGAAGTGCCCCATAAAGGATTACTGTATTAGATAAGCACCTGTGGACTTGAACGTAATAGGTTAAGTCCAGGGGATCAGACATGGGGCTTTATGTGTGGGCCACATATATTGTCAGTGCAAAGGGGCTAGGAGCAAGGCCAAGTTTGCATCCAGAGTCAAGGTCTGGAATAGTACTAGGTGTGCAGTCAAAGCTGGGACCAGGGGAGTGTTCAGCACTGGGAACCTAAGCAGGTAAGCAGCTATAATCAGGGTAGAATAGGGGGGCAGGTGTAAGGCTGGACTCAGGGACAGGAATGAGAGAAGGTATGCAACTGGAGTCAGTGCCAGGAGTAGTACCAGGTGTGCAGTGAGAGACCCAGGTTGGTCAACGTGGGCCAAGTGCTTGATTATAATCTGATTTCCATACATGAACACTCTAAGGTCAGTCATGTGCTACACCTGTGGGTCAGAGCCTGGGCTCTACTGTGGAATGTAATTAGGAATGTAATTTACTCTAACCTTATTCATAGCTAATCCAATTTAAAGCATATATATTGCATTCAAGTGTAAGTTAAAAGACTCGCTACAGTATGCACCATATTGCACAATTTCAAGCTGAAAAATGCAAAAGTTCCGTACTGATGGGAGGGGGGACAACCTCCTCAACCCCCGGTCGCTACGCTCCCTCGGGCTTGGTCTCTCGCAATTTCTCACTCCCAACTCTCACCCAATGTTGGCAGGCCTGAGATGTGCACCGGAAAAGGCATGGCATGAAAGACTACTGACCTAATGCTGGCAAATAGGATTAGTGTTGTGGGGCAAAATCGTTTTGTTTTGTTTATTGTCATGTGTACTGAAGTACAGTGAAACGCTTTGGTTGCATACGAACCAGTTAGCAGAAAGACAATGCATGATTACGACCAAGCTGTCCACAGTGTACAAATACACGGTGACGGGAATAACATGAGCATAGTTAAAGTAAGAAATGTTGCTGTTGGAGTCGAGATTTCGACTGTGGAAATTTCTCCTCATTTCAAAATTCATTAGATGAAACCATTTGCTCCATTGGACATGAAGTAGTGAATCAACTCCACAGAATACAAGGTCAATTTGTCCAAAAATTACAGATCCGAAGTAAAAACAGAAAATGCTGAAAGGATCAGATAGTATCTGTAGAAAGTGAAAAACTGAGTTAACATTTCAAATAGATCCCTGTCAGAAGGGTGATTGACTTGAAATATGGTTGTCTGAAGAAGGGTCACGACCCGAAACGTCACCTATCTCCTTCGCTCCTTAGATGCTGCTGCACCCGCTGAGTTTCTCCAGTCTTTTGTGTACCCTCGATTCTCCAGCATCTGCAGTTCCTTCTTTAACGGCTTGAAATATTATCTCTGTTTCTCTTGATGCACATATTGCCCAACCAGACCACTTTCTGTTTTATTTTCAGATTTTCAGCAGCTGCAGTTTAATTTAAAAGAAACAGATTGCTTGCATCTCTGGAGAACATGAATTGGTGATGTTTCGGGTTGGGACCCGTCTTCAGATAGTGAATTTGGTCGGATGTAAGGGATATGGGGAGAAGGCAGGAGAATGGGGTTAGGGGGGGGGGGAGAGATAGATCAACCATGTGGAGTCGACTTGATGGGCCGAATGGCCTAATTCTGCTCCTATCACGTGACCTTATGACCTAAGAAGGGTCCTAATCTGAAACATCCAAATCGCGGAGCCACCCTCTAGAGATCCTCCCTGAGCCATTGCATTACACCAGCACTTGATGTCTTTTTTTGCAAATTAGCATCTGCAGTTCCTTATGTCTACATTTTACTGTTTCACGGCAAAATCTCCTCAAGGTATGGCAAGCAGTCTGAAGCAGGGTCACTACCTGCAATGTCGGCTATCCATGTCCTCCAGAGAAGCCACCTGACCTGCTGAGTTACTCCAGCACTTGTGTTTTGCTTTTGTAAATCTACATGTGCACTTTTTATTTGAAACATCAATGATGGTCTTTGAATCCACAACTATGACAGACTTTGCATGCATTGACACTTCAATGAGATGACTGCATTGTATAAGACAGTCTTGAAAGTTCAGTCCCACGAGATACAATGCCTGCCTGACCCTGTACATTTTGCCTATCAAACTTAAGAGGTTAAGACATGAATGTCCCAAGGTCTTTCAGCATCCAACCAACTCATTCATCCAACCTAAAATCAAAATCACCTATTTTAGTTTGCCGTTTGGAGTAGTTTTCTTTTGTCTGCAATTAAGTCTCAAATGTAACACCAGCTGTGAGAACTCAACAGTTGAATCTAAGATCAAACCAAGATAACAAGTCTGCTTTTACTATCTACAGGAGTCAAGTACACTACCGGATTAAAAAGACATAGACTCAACCAACACCTGTGTGAGAGCAAAAAACGTCATTGTAAACACATGCTTATCGTTTTAATCTTATTTCCTCCTTGAAGCTAAGAAATAAATGAACAAGTATAAAGAGGGAGGATGGGAAGGAAGGTGCAATTGAAACCAATCAATACAATGGAAATTGTAAGGCAAAAGTCAAACTACTGGTTGAACTCAACGGGTCAGGCCATATCTGTGGAGGCAGAGGGATGATCAATGTTTTGAGACCCTGCATCAATACTGAGTGGAGAAGGAAGATGTAAATGGTCGAAGAACAATAGAAACCACAGGGGGTTGGGGGTGTTGGGGGGGGGGGGGGGGGGGGGGTGTTGGGGGGGGAGAGGGGGGGGGGGGGGGAGGGGGGGGGGGAGGGGGGGGGGGGGGGGGGAGGGGGGGGGGAGGGGGGGGGGGGGGGAGGGGGGGGGGGGGGGGTGGGGGTGCATTGGAGTGAAGGGGGGGCAGTGAGAGAGGGACTTGCAGAAATGTAATTTGCTTTAAATTAGACTAACTGCAGCCCCTTTTGAGTCTCCATTTTACCACTTCACTGCAGTCTTCAAGGTAAGCCCTCTCTGAAAATGTTTTTTCCTCTCTCTTTGACATGCAAGGTGTCGACCTGAAACACTGCCTCCAAGATGCTGCCTGACGTGCTGAGTTCTTCCAGTAGCTTGTTTTAAAAAAAATTCCAGATTCCAGCACCTTAGCTTCTTGTGTTTCCAAAAGGGAAATAGTAATCGATGATTTCTAAAAATTGTATATCATTTCAGGTAGGTAATGTAAATGGTTAGTTAACATATCAAATCCTCTTCTTTGGACTGAAGGGTCTGAAGATATGTCTTGATCCAAAACATCAGCTATCCATGTTCTCCTGAGATGCTGATTGACCTACTGAGTTACACCAGCACTTTGTGTCCTTTTGACTGGGTGAAAACGTAGCAAATTGAGTTTAATATGGGAAAGTGTGAGTTCACTTTGTTAAGAGGAATGTGAAAGTAGACTTTCATCAACATGGAGGAAGATTGCAGATGAGCAGTGTACAAAGAGATCAAGGTTTTCATGTACATGAATAGTAAAAGGTAACAGGCAGCAAAGGAAACCAAATGGCATATTTTATGGAGTTTAGAGATATATTAGTGTTGTTACAAAACCTACCATCTGCGGCGCTCCAGATCTGCCTGTGCGTGCGATTCTGGGGGGAGGGGGCGCGATTCCGGAGGCTGTGGTGGGTGGGGGGGAGGGATTAAAATTCATGTTTGTATTCGTGGTCGGAGAGGTATTTGCTCGGACTACAAGTTCATAAAGAAAATTCGTTCTGCGCTTCCGTTTCCGTTTTTTAAAAAAAGTTGCTGGTCGATTGCATCACTGGATTGAAGTTAAACGCGAGTTCATCAACATCAAGGACTTCCACATCAGGACAAAACAAAAGTTATATCGTTTATTTAACATCTTACCTTGCTTTTTGGTGTAGTTTCATTTTAATCTGATGATTCAAAATATGTTATTTCGTCCCCGATATCAGCCGTGTCTTGCCTGCCGATATCGCGGGGCTTAAATCATGGCAACGACCACATTCCAATCTATCACAGTCCACTCTCAAGATAACCAAATTCTTTTTTTTTGCACAATCATGTCATAAGAACATCTAACTCATCTATATTTTGTGTTATTGTCTATTTTTAAAAATTGCCTATTTAAAAAAATATTTTTAGCCTTTTCTTAAGAATGGGATAGATGTTTAGATCTAGTAATTGAATTTAGATGAATTTAATTGATTTGATGACACTGGTGAATATGATTTTTTTGTTGGGTATTTACTATTTGTTTTAACTTTACAATAATATTATTCTGATCTTGAGAATATCACATTTTTGAATTTTCAAGGCAGTCTGGGTGTTTATTACTATTTCTGTCACAACGGTCAATTTTGTAATTATCTACAATTAGGCAACTAACTAATTATATGCTTTGATTTCAGGTCATCTAAGTAAGATGTATCATTTTTGTTTCAGAATGCTTCAATCTATAATAACTGAAAATTTCATTCAGTTCTCTTATTTTTTTTAAGAAAGTTATGGGCTCTTATGTCAATTAACTGTCCTTGATCACAGCTTTTGTGTTAAGTTAATGGAAAAGCAATAGGGAACAAGATGCTAATTTCCGAGTATGAAAATGTCCATAACGTTTTTAATACTGAAGATATGAAAGTGAATTCGGTATCAAATTAAAGTTATTTTTATGCTTTATCTGATGGGATAAATTACAGGCTTGATTTTTAAAATCTCAAAATTTTGTAACGTTCCTAGATATATTGTTACAATTTCACAGGTTACTGGGTGAAGACACAACAGAAGTAATATGCACTATTTTGGTTCCCATAAGATCAATAGCACTCATGGCTTCAGCGCCTCATGCTAAAGTGCAGTGAAGATCAATGCCTTAAAAGAAGTTGCACTGTTGTTTTCAAGCAATTTTTTCCTGAACACAGAGAGTTGCATATGTCCTTCCAGTAGTTCACCTGAAACCTGTACTATATGGTAAGGTGTATTTTCTCAGAACGTATTGCGCAGATATGACCACTCAAAGCTGTGATGATGAACACTGGTTTATAACTTTCCTGTAAAGTGCTGCAGAATTTAGAAACATTGGGCGAGAAAATCATCAGCAGTGCCAATGGAATGCTCACTAATAAATCAGGCAAGGCTTGGTTGCAGCTGAAGCCAGGGGCTGAAGTGGAGGGGCTCTGTCGGAGCTTCATAGGTTTGCCAGTGAGTGGTGAGTTGAGTCATGGGTTGCAGGCAGTCAATGAGTTAAGGTGCTGGTGTCAGGTCAACTGATCAAGACTCAGGAGATCAACTGGTAGCAATTTTTAGTCCCATAGCTGAGAAATTACCAAATAGTGAAAGGCATTGATAGAGTGGATGTAGATGTTTTCACTAGTGGGAGTGTCTCGGGCCAGAGGTCACAGCCTCGGAATTAAAGGACGTTCCTTTCGGAAGGAGATGAGGAGGAATTTCTTTAGTCAGAGGGTGGTGAATCTGTGGAATTCATGCGCACAGAAGTCTGTGGAGGCCAAGTCAATGGATATTTTTAAGGCAGAAGTAGATGGATTAGTATGGGTTTCAGGGTTTGTGGGGAGAAGGCAGGAGAATGGGGTTGAGATGGAAAGTTAGGTCGGCAATGATTGAATGGCGGAGTGGACTTGAAATCTTATCACTCTTATCACTCATGAACTAATGAACTAGGATTGCAGGCAAGAGTCATAAAGTAGAGAGGGATAGATTGGTGATAGCCCAAAGACAAACATTATATCGATAAATTAAAAAGGACCGCACTGATCCTCTTTAAATCACCCCCCTGGCAGAACAAGCAGTGCTCTAAAAACTTTAGTTGGTGCACCAATGGTAGGCATGCTTAGAATCTCATGTGCAATAATTTCTTCCAGAACGAATTTAAAGTAGTATTTTACAGGAAATAATGCCATTCTCTGCCGTATCCAGTATCGAAAACATGCACAAATTGCGATAAGGAGTGTCAGGTTGAATTTCCAGAGGCAAGATTCACCCAGGGACCAGTGACCACATTTCCCAGCCTTCTCATTTCTTGCCGGTTTTATACAAGAAACTTGTTCATCCAGTCTGGGAGGGAGTTCCAGTTTGATTGTACAAAGCAACAAAGAATTATAAGTTCCTTGGTTGATACAACTAAACAATAATTATTATAATTGCCTGCACACAAGCTGACAAATAAATGGGATTAAACAGGCAAATAATGTGTGCGCATGTGCACATTTTTGCCTTTACAGGGCATAGAACTTGATGCAGCTGAAAAATGACTGGATGATCACCCTCTGCGCTGATTGCATTTTCTGAGCATTCATCGTGCTCTCTTTAAATGCAGAATACTGCCCAAAAATATCAAAAGTACATCAGGCAACTGAACCGTCCTCTCATCAATTAGACAACAGTCCTGATCTCTCATCTACCTCATTGGAGACCATTGAACTATATCTAATCTGACTTTAATGCACTTTATCTTGCACTAAACATTATCCCCTTTATCCTGTATCTGTACACTGTGGATGCTTGATTGTAATCATGTATAGTCTTTTCACTGCAACAAATAAGCTTTACCTCAGTACACATGACAATAATAAACTAAACTAAACGAGTCACCACCAAAAGACCTGGAAGGCAGTATATTTCAAGATCAAAAGAATAACTCAGCATACAGGGGCGAGGGCATGGTAGAGTTTGTAAACAAGGGATAAGAATTTTGAAAGGGCAGCACAGGGGTGGAGGTGCTGCCTCACAGCGCTAGAGACCGGGAGTCGATCCTGACCTCGGATGCTTAGTGTACAGAGTCTGTACATTCTCCCTGTGACCACACGGGTTTCCTATAGGTGATCCAGTTTCAGCCCACATCCCCAAAACATGCAGGTTTGTAGGTTAATTGGCCTCTGTAAATTGCTCCAAGTGTGTAGGGAGTGAGAAAGTGGGATAACATAAAACTAGTGTGAATGGGTGATCGATGATAAGCGTGGGCTTGTTTCCATATAGTATCTCTAAACTAAAGTAAGCTGAATTATGCAACCTTTACTGAGAACTCTCTCTCATCTCAACTATACTAATTTTTCCGGTTTTATATTGCTTTTGACCTTTCAATGTGCTGAAAGATGAAACCATTACGTTGGTTTCTTGCCATGGAAAGCAATCTGGAGAATCTTTCTGCTTTGAGGGTTTAATTGGCTCAGGCTTGTCTCACATATTAATTAAAAGTTACTCTTTAATCTCCTCAACTGTGACTCTGACCTTGATGTGTGCACACTTGATTCCATCCCACAACAATCTATGTAGTTCAGCCTCCCAGCCACACCTGAGGAACCAGAAATGTAAATCCCTGTACTAAGTAAAATACAACAAGGACAATGGAACAGAAGGTACCCCCATGGAAGTTCTAAAACGTGCTAGTGTGGAATTTCAATCAGAACTCCAGAACCTCATCTTCCGTATCTGCGAAGAAAAAGATCTGCCAGGTGACCTCAGGGATGCGGGAAGGATTTGACTGCAGCAACTACAGTAGTGTGTCTCTTCCATAGAGAAAGTTAGCACCAGGGTCCTTCTCGGCCACTGCCACCCTGTGGAAGGGGGAAATCCAAAGTGTTTTGCAGAGTAGATTTCCTCCTTCTAGAGGCATAATGCATGTGATCTTCATGCTTCAACTCCACAAGAAATGCATAAGCAGCTGCAGCCATCGTGCAGGGCCTTCTTGAGCTCAATCAAGCCCTTGAGTCCGTAGAATTTCCTCAAAGTTTAACTACCTCAGAAATCTCAGATATGCCTCAGAAGTCGCTACTGGGCCCATTGTCGTTTGTCATCTTATCCAATGATCTGGATAAAAACGTACAATTCATGGTTAGTAAGTTTGAGTTGACACTAAAATAGGTGGTATCATTGAAGAAAGTCATCACGAATTGCAACAGGATCTTGATCAGCTGGCTAAGTGGCCTGAGGAATGACCAATGGAGTTGAATTATGAGTGTTGCAGAACTGAGGGACTAAAGAGCAGGTATATACTTATATAAAGTAGCATCACAGGTTGACAGGCGGGTGAAGAAGGCTTTTGGCAAACCGGGCCTTCATGAACGGCATTCAGTGTAGAAGCTGGGATATTACAAGGCTTTGGTGAGATTGTACTGGGAGCATTGTGTTCAGTTGTGTTACCTTACTATTGGAACAATGCCATTAATCTGGAAACAGTACAGAACATGAGGATGTTTCCCTGGCTTGTGCCCATTGACTTATAGGGAGAGGTTGAGCCTGACAGTCACCGGCAGTCGCATGAAATATCGCCTAAGTGGCACAGGCCCATTAGGCTCAAGCAACTGTTGCCGTGGTGTGTGACTCTGTTTCCATCCTCTTTCTGCCTTGTGATGGTGTCTAAATAGCCGTCCTAACCTATGTATACACACCAGATATAATCTTAGTTCTGATTGACATCATCTCCCTAACAGCCTCTCAATCTTTCTCACCACATTGCTGTACGCCACCTCAAACAAGCTTTCTGCCGGCATGAAACTAATCTACAGGACCGATGGAAAATATGAACCTACATGGCCTCCACTCCAGAACCAATGTCACCACATCCTCAAAGAGTTACACTGCACGCCATTCCTGCTCCCAACAGTTTGCCCAGGAATAAAGCTTGTAAGATACTACATAAACGTTTATTCCCGCAAGTTAAGTCATGGTAGTAAGGGTCATATATTGGCAATACCACTGAATTGGTTATGACTGAAAACACAATAGGAATGCAAGAATAATTTCCATGTTGAGCAGCTTTAACAAGTAGGGTGCAACAGCAATTAGTGCTGTATGCTTTATTTTAATAACAGATAAACAGACAGCTTGTGTAACATAAGAAATAGAAATTGGAGTCGGTCATTTTGCCCTTCAACTCTGTTTCACTGTTCAAAAACATTATTGCTAATCTTTTATTCAACACCACTTTACTGTCGTGATCTCCTTTCCCTTAATTATCCTAATATCCACAAAATCTATCAGACTGAAGAAGGATCTCAACTGAAACATCACCAGTCCATGTTCTCCAGAAATGCTGCCTGACCTGCAGAGTCACTCCAGCACTTTGTATCCTTTTGATCTCCTAGTTTATAATTCAAATAAACTTTTAACCAAATGTTCAAATGTGATTTAGACTTTAGAGAGACAGTGTGGAAACGGACCCTTTGGCCCACCGAGTCCGCGCCGACCAGCGATCACCCCGTACACTAGCACTATCCTACACACCAGGGACAATTTGCAATTTTACAGAAGCCAATTAGCCCACAAACCTGTACATCTTTGGAGTGTGGGAGGAAGCCGAAGCACCTGGAAAAAACCCACATGGTCACAGGGAGAATGTACAAACTCCATTCAGACAGCATCCATAGTCAGGATAGAATCCGGGTCTCTATCGCTGAAAGGAAGCAGCTCTACCACTTTCTTCCTTTCAGTCAATGTTATCCCTAACCAATTCTATTTTTTCTCTAAGGCTTCAGCCACCATTTCATAATATCTTCCAGTATTTCTCTAACACTGATGTCAGATTATCCATTTGTTGACGATTCGAGGTGAGAGAGTAAATTGTGGGGATCATTCAAAGTTGCAAAGGGTTGTAGCAATGTTTAGTTATCAGGGAGAAAGATGGCAGAATATGGGGAAATGGGAGCATATCTACTTTGCTAAGAAGAATAGAACAGCAGAGTGTTTAAGGGGAATAAAACTAATGAGGCTGCTGTTTAAAGATATCTTTGATTCCTCATTCACAAAAGCCAGTGCAGTAAAAAATCAGAAAGGAAAATGAAATGTTAGGCTTTGTCGCAGAAAGAAGGGAGTGGAAAAGTAAGGAATTCTTTAGGTAACTGTACAGAGTGGTAAAAGAGTATTTAATGAACTGCATACTGCTTTACTTTCTTTATTTGTGGAACGATATGCTTCTTGTGGAGCCAGTACCAAGAAGTTTTTCTAGATCTTATGATGAAAGATTAAGCAGTGTTATACTTTCCAGACTTTGGAAAGAAAGATATTACCGAAACATGTAATTCTGAGGGAGTAGACACAGATTTGCTCCAAGCAGTGGAATCTTGAGGCAAGGGCCACAGCTTCTGTATGAAGGGATGCCTGCTTAAGCCTGAGTTGAGGAGGAATTTCTTTCACAAGGGTTGTGAATCTTTGCAATTCATTATCTTTGAGTCAGGTTTCAGAGTATATACAAATACAGATTGTTTTGACTTTTGGGAAGTTGAGGGTGGTGGAGATATGACAGGAGTATAGTGTTGAGGCCAGCAATTAATTTTACAGATGACAGACATGGGTCGGCCATTTGTCAACTACTACATTTTGTCATAAGTAAAAGGAGCAGAATTAGGCCATTTGGCCCATCAAGTCTACTCCGCTATTCAATCATGGCTGATCTATTTCTCCCTCCTAACCCCATTCTCCTGCCTTTTCCCCATAACCCCTGTCACCCGTACTAATCAATAATCTATCTATCTCTGCTTTAAAAATATCCATTGGCCTCCACAACTTCTGTGGCAAAGAATTCCATAGATTCGCCATCATCTGACTGAAGAAATTCCTCCCCATCTCCTTCCTTATTTAATTCTGAGGCTATGACCTCTAGTCCTAGACTCTACCATTAGTGGAAACATCTTCTCCATATCCACTCTATCCAAGCCTTGTCTTGTCTTATGTTACATATCCTATGATGCATATTCCAGAATCACAAACAAAGTACCTGACTACTGATTGAATCCCACAGTATCTGAATGTGTTTGGGGTAACTTTGAGGAACTTGGAGCTCACTGCCCAATTATTTTAAATCTGTTCACACGTTTAATACCGTGGGAACTCTGGTATGTGATAGGTGTATTCATTAATTCTAAGGAGGGAATATGTTAATATTAAATCTGAGGTCTAGGCTAAAGAAAGAAGCTGTAGGGTAAAGGAAAGGTTTTCTGAATAATTCCAAGATATTTTCATATATTCAAGCACAACATGCTGCTTGCATTTCCACACTGTCTGTTTTGGATTAATTCACACAGACATTGAAGTTTGATTTCCCATGTCCTTGCATCTCACCTTCCTGAATCTCAGCAAGCAACAGATTAGAAGGGGGTGTTTTGACACACTTGCAATCTTAGACCTTTGTTACTTCCTGAAATGAGATTTTAATTATGGAATCAGCATGCAAGAGGATGTACATCAGGTCATGGTAGTGATATTGAAACAGAATGTGACATTCAAATTGGGCAATGTATACAGTATGTATTGCTTTACAACTAATCTCTCCTCTTCTATAGCACATTCAGCAGGAGAGTTCAGCAGGAAGGCTTAGTTTTGATCATAATCTATTATTTATTTTGTAGCACACATTACCACACTTATTTCCAATTATACATATGGTAACCTGATATTTATCAGTAGTCTACCTAATCTCCAGATCACAGAGTGCGCATCTTTAAATATGTTTTTCCCCTGATCTTTGCCTCGATTACTCCCTCTGACAAGAAATGTCTCTTAGCCTATGGTAAATGGCTTCCACAATGATGGATAATGGTCTTTCCCAATTCATTTTCATCAGCATGTTCAAAATTGTTCATTAAACATCCTGTTAGTTCTCTCTGATTCTGTATCTTAAGGCGCTCTGTATAATTACTGGTTATGATTCTCAGCATTATTCTGGTGAATATCTGTTCCATTTGACATATAACTATATTGGTTTATTATTGTTATTTACACCGAGATGCAATGAAAAACGTTGATCAAATTATACAGGCAGATCAAATTATACATGCGTACAATGGGTAGTACAAAACAGAAAATAAACAGAGTGCTGAATGTAGTGTTACAGCTCCAGAGAAAGTGCACATTAAAAAAAAATGTGTTTCAATGAGGTTGAAGTGTTCTTCAGGTTATCCATCCTTAGCATATGAGAGTCCCATTCAAGAGCCTGACTACAGCAGGGAAGAAGCTGTTCCTGAATCTGGTGGTACATGTTTTCAAGCTTTTGTAACTTCTGCCAAAAGTGACTGGGGGTATGAGTGGTCCTTGAGTATGTTGGCTGCTTTCCCAAGACAGTGTGATGTGTTGATGGAGTCAATATGGGGTTGGTTTGTGAGGTGGACTGAACTGTGTCCACAACTCTGCCATTTCTTGGTTGAAGCAGTTGCCATACCATGCTACAATAAATCCTGATGCTTTCTATCGTGCATCTGTCCAAATAGGATGTCCAAAGCAGCAAAATGGCTTAATCAATGTTTCTTAAACTTAGTACAGGATGGCTTTTTCTTTTAATTCTGCAGTGTGTTTATAAAACCTAAATTCTACTTTCTGTTGCTTTATCTGCCAACATTTCCATTTTGGCAGAATTATGTACCTCGATATGTAGATCACTGTATTGATCCATTCAATTCACCAGCACTCCACTTAGCATGTGTTAACATCTATTGCTTTTTTTCTGAAGATACGTTATCTCAGATCTTGTTGGCATTAAATTGCACCGGCCACCTGCCTGTTTATTCTCTGAAAGCTCCAATGCACATCCTGATCTTCAATACCAGAAATTTGACACTGTGTCTAACTCAGCACTGAGTCAATGTTGGAGGTTGATTTTGGTACCTTAAATGTGCCTTTTAAATGTTTCTTTTAAAATGCTGCTGAGAGATTTTCAGCTTGCATTGACTCAGTACAATTCAATAGTCTAATCCGTCACTCCTATGTGATACTAAGAGGGTGCTACAGTCTCAAAGTGCTACAGTCTCTAGCGTGGAATATAGATACAGTGTGGAAATGGGCCACACTTGGGACTGGACTTTGCTGCCTTCCCCCACACTGGGAACCATTGTAGGCGGCGCCGTCCTGAACGGGTATGGCTGCCCAGCCTGCAGCTGCCCGTTTTTCACTTCTTTTTTTAAAATTTTAGTTAGTTGAGTTTTTGTTTTTCGGAGCTCTAGTCTTTTTTATGTGGGGGGGGAAGGGGGAAACTACTTTTCCAGGGTCCCTACCTGGTCAGAGAGGCAGCTTTTCTCCGGGCTTCATCTCCTCGCGGCCTACCAGCGGGCCTGGAGCAGCGTTTCCCGAGGGGGGACCCGGCCAGAACCACGGCTTCGGCGGCGGCGCAGTGCTATCGCGGAGCGGAACGGGCGATGCCTTGCCTGGGTCGCCA
This sequence comes from Okamejei kenojei, assembly GCA_035221665.1. Taxonomy (NCBI): domain Eukaryota; kingdom Metazoa; phylum Chordata; class Chondrichthyes; order Rajiformes; family Rajidae; genus Okamejei; species Okamejei kenojei. The sequence continues at coordinate 54,899,319 of CM069136.1, forward strand.
CGCTGGGGCTCCGGTGAGCTGAAGACTGCCGACAAAAACATCACGGAGCCGCGGGACTGTGGAGCGGCCAGCTGCGGGCGGTAGCGCTGAACATTCCATCGGGAGCCTCCATCCCAGTGGTGGCGCTCCATCAGTGCGGCCTTGTTGGCTTCGGAAGCTGCGACCCCAGTAAGAGGCGGCCATTCCAGGTGTTCCAAGCCGCTGAGAGGGTGCTCCCGACGTCGGAGCACCATCACCCGGCGAGAACGGACCGGAACATCGGGCCCCGTAGCAGCCACTGCGGAGGCCTCAATAGGCCCGACTATGTGTGAACTGGGGATGGGAGTGAACTTTGCTGCCTTCCCCCACAGTGGGAACCATTGTGGGGGGATGTTTTTATGTCTACTGTTAATTCTATGATGTTGTGTATTATCTTTATTTGTGTGCTGCATGGCAAATCAAATTTCACTACACCAACTGGTGTATGTGACAATAAATGTCCTTTGTCCTTTGGCCAAAGGGCCCACCAAATCCGTGCCGACCAACGATCACCAACACGTTAGTTCAATGTTATCTCAGTTTCACATCCTACGTACTAGGAATAATTTACTGAAGCCAATTAACCTACAAACGTACACGTCTTTGGAATGTGGGAGGAAACTGGAACACCTGGAGAAAACCCACGTGGTCACAGGGAGAATGTACAAACGTTATGCAGACTGCACCTGCAATCAGGATCGAACCCAGGTCTTTGGCGGTGTGGGGCTGCAACTCTACCACTGCCGTCCCTACTACCTGCTCGGAGTCAAATGAATCTGTCTTCCATTTGGCCTAGATTCTAAAAGGTCCCTTATTCTTCATCTTTGTCTATTTGGGTATAGTTAAAATAATTTATTACATTCAATCTTTCCCCTTGATTTTTGTGTTCAGATTGGCTCCTCTATATTGTATTGCTTGTTTCTGCAGGTATTTTGCCTGCCTTTATTGGTGACTCATTTTCAGATGCCCCTATGTCTCCACACTCCAGAAAAGTGAATAAATAAATAATGTGGTTAATACTGGTTGCCAGCGTTGTTGTTAAAAGAAACTCAAAGAAGCACTTTGAACTGCAGCCGAGGCCGAAAATAGATTTATTGGCATTTCTTTCTGTTCATAATTGCTGTCAGTGCTTCACATTTGGCCAACGTCCCTCTGTCAATGCCATCCTGAAAAATAAATAAATAGGCCAACACCAATGTTGCCACTTGCTACCTATTTTTTTAAATGTGTTTTTGCTAAACCAGTTCATTTTGGTACCTTAAAGTGTGCCAAAGTTTCATGTTTCTTTAAAAATGTTGCTGAGAGATTTCCAGCTTGCATTGAGCAATACCAAAGGAGAGCTTTTAACACCATTTTGCACAATCTTCTCAACATGCTCACAACTTTCGTCTCCATCATTGCATTGAACAAACTGTCTTTCAGATAATATTATTACTTTCCATATTATTTCCGTATTTCCATACTATGTACAGGAACCTATTTGCCACACCCAGCCTATGCCGACTAGTAGCACAATCCCATTCCTCCACCACTTCTCCATGTAACCTATTCTCCACACATTTATGAGGGCAGCACAGTGGCGCAGCGGTAGAGCTGCTGCCTTACAGCACCAGAGACCCGGGTTTGATCCTGACTACAGATGCTGTCTGTACGTCCAGGAATTTGCCCTCTCTTTACATGTAATATAATGGAACTGAATTTTGGAAAAGAAATACATTATATAGCTACAACAATTCGGTTCATTTAGTGGTACTGTAGATTAATTTCTTGGCTAAAATAACATGTTGCCTCAAGAAATTTGAACCTCTCTATTTAATTATTCCATTTATGCTTAAGGATTCTTTGTTTATTAAAAAGGTTAGTAACTAGAGCCACGTTTCCTCATAGATTTGATTCCTTTTGTGTTCAACAGCCCTAAACACGTGCAGTGAGTGGAGTCGACATGCATGCAGCATAAACCTTATGAGATGGATATTGGTGGAGCAACTATATCAATCCTAGGTCATTTGCATTTACCTTGTATTTCCGTGCTCACTTGAATGGAGCATCCTGTACCCAAGAGCTTAACCGCTCTAAATATGTGAAAGGGGAAGCGACATGATATAGAAACATAGAAACATAGAAAATAGGTGCAGGAGGAGACCATTCGGCCCTTCGAGCCAGCACCGCCATTCACTGCGACCATGGCCGATCGTCCCCAATCAATAACCCGTGCCTGCCTTCTCCCCATATCCCCCGATTCCACTAGCCACCAGAGCTCTATCTAACTCTCTCTTAAATCCATCCAGTGATTTGGCCTCCACTGTCCTCTGTGGCAGGGAATTCCACAAACTCACAACTCTCTGGGTGAAAACGTTTTTTCTCACCTCAGTCTTAAATGGCCTCCCCTTTATTCTAAGACTGTAGCCCCTGGTTCTGGACTTACCCAACATTGGGAACATTTTTCCTGCATCTAGCTTGTCAGTCCTTTTATAATTTTATATGTATCTATAAGATTCCCCCTCATCCTTCTAAACTCCAGTGAATACAAGCCCAGTCTTTTCAATCTTTCCTCATATGACAGTCCCACCGTCCCAGGGATCAATCTCGTGAACCTAAGCTGCACTGCCTCAATCACAAGGATGTCCTTCCTCAAATTAGGAGACCAAAACTGTACTCAATACTTGTGGTCTTACCTGAGCCCTATACAACTGCAGAAGAACCTCTCTACTCGTATACTGAAATCCTCTTGTTATGAAAGCCAACATTCCATTAGCTTTCTTCACTGCCTGCTGTACCTGCACGCCACCCTTCAGTGACCGGTGTATAAGGACACCCAGGTCTCGCTGTACCTCCCCCTTACCTAACCTAACCCCATTGAGATAATAATCTGGATAACCTCACATTTATCTATATTATACTGCATCTGCCACGCATCTGCCCACTCACTCAACCTGTCCCGGTCACCCTGCAACCTCCTAAACATCCACTTTCACAGTTCACATTGCCACCCAGTTTAGTTCATCCGCAAACTTGCTTACAGTGTTGCTCCTAATCACTCTTCCAAATCTTTAAAATATATGGCAACAGTTGCGGCTCCACACACCAAGCCTCGCGGCACTTCACACTCGCCACTTGCCTGTCCATTCTGAAAAGGACGACCGTACCACATAATCCTACTACAATTGCTTTCCTGTCTGTCAACCATTTCTCTATCCACCTCAACACCCTAGCACCTCCCAATATCCATGTGTGCTCACTAAATTTTTAACGTCACCAGTCTCCTGTGGGCGGGACCTTATCAAAGCAATACGCTTCATGAAAGTCTAGATACACTACATCCACTGGCTCCCCTTCATTCCATTTTACTTGTTAATCCATTCCAGAGATTAGGTCAAGCATGATTTTCCCTTTCATAAATCCATGTTGTATTGGACCTAATCATTTTTACCGCTAATCCAAATGCCCCATTGTTACCTCTTTAATAATTGTTCTCCAGCATCTTCCCACCACCGATGTCAGGCTAACTCTGTAATTCCCGTTTTCTCTCTCGCTCCTTTCTTTGAAAGATGTCGGATAAACATAGCTATATCAATCCACAGGAACTAATTCCTGAATCATTGAAAATTGGAAAATGACACCAATGCTGTCCACTTTTCTAGGAGCCATCCTCCCTGAGGACCCCTGGTTGCAATCCAAAAATTCCCAGTTCCATCCAGGCCCCCCGGGATTTATCATCCTTCGTCCCATTTAGCCTACACAATATGATGTTCTTGCTATTGAAAATGTGACTACAGTTCCTCGACTCCCCTTAAATCGTACCTGTCCTCAGTACTTGAGATTGTGTCTTCCTTAGTGAAGACAGATTCCGAAGTACTGTTCATCTCTTCTGCCATTTCCTGTTTCCCGCGTATAATTTCACCCCGTGTTTGCCTTTAAGGGACACACATTTGACTTTGCTACTCTTTGTTTCCCTTAACATATACTAAAAAAGCTTTTTAGCTGTGAACGTCTTATATTCTGGCAGTTTCCCTTCGTACTTTATCTTTCAGCCTGTATTGGCCTTTTGTTTCCTTCTGTTGTCGCTATGAAAGTTTCCCAATCCTCTGGCTTCTGGCTACTCTTTGTTTTACTGTGTTATACATATTTTATTTTATTCTACCCTAAGCTCTCTTGTCAGGCCACAGATGCCTTCCTATCCCCTCAGAAATCATTACTTCCTTTTTGGAATGAAATGATCCTGCATCTTCCGGATTATGCCCAGAAATATGCCATTGTGTTCAACCGTTCATTCCTGCTGTATACTTTCCAGTCTTACCTTGGCCAGCTCCTCTCTAAGCCTATTAATCCATTTGTTCAGAGATTCATCACTGCCACTTCCGATTTAACCCTTCTACCTTCTAAAATTGCAGATTAAAACTTATCATATTATGATCACTACCTCCAACGCGGTTCCTTTACCTCGGTGTTCTCTTATCAAGTTTGGTTCATTGGACAACACTAAATGCAGGAATTGCCTTTTCTCTGGTCGGCTCCATTACTAGCGTGCTCTAAGAATCCAATCTCAGAAAGACATTCTACAAAACTCTACTTTCTTGGGGTTCCTGAACCAACTGATGGCTTCCCAGTTCTACCTGCATATGAAATCTCCATCACCACAGTTGGCTATTACCTTTCTGATGTCACATGCCAGTTTGAACTCCTGCTGCAAACTTTACACCATACATCCGGGCTACTATTTGGGGGTCTGTAGATTTCACCAATTATGTCTTCTTGCCTTTGCAATCATCAAGTCAAATCACACAGTGACTACCGTTACCTTGTCAGTCCCTATGTCTTCCCTCGCAAGATTGAATGAGACCTTTCTCCAGAATGAAATGGTACCTAACCCCCCTCCCCCCCCACCCTCCTGCTGCCCGCCTGTCCTTTCGCAGTATAAGGATGTATAACCCCGAATATTAGTTTCCCAGGCACGATCCTCCTGCGAGCTCATCTCGGTATACCCACAAGGTCATTTATCTACCAACCTCTATCTGAGCCTCAAGCTCATCTTCTTTACTTTTACTTTGCGATTCAATACAGTACTTTTAATTCCTTACGCATCTCACCACATATTCACATATTACGATGTAAATGTACTCCTTTTTTCATGTGCACTGAATATATGGCAGCAGCCCTTGAAGTGAACAGTCTGTATCTGGCTGCTTGTAAAATTGCCTGTATTCATCCTAGGTTCAGGAGCAGCTTCTTCTCACAACCATCAGGCCATTGAAACTCCAACTCGAACTGCCAAGGCTTTTATTGTTCCATTTTGTGTCTTTTATTTTTTTTGTTGTTGTTTGTTTTGTATCGTGTTATCTATTGAGTAATGTGTTTACAATACATGCTGTGCTGATGGCTGCTGCAGTAGAATTTTATTGTTCCATTTGGTACATACGACAAGCAAGCAGTTCTTGACTCTTGGCAGAGGACATACTGATGATAAGATTTAATGTAATACTGACACTGTATTTGCTACATGAAACCTTTAAGCAATAAAACTGAGGTCTGAGCTAGGACCTACCTCAGCAAAGTGAGGTAATTGGCATAGGTGATGATAACATTAAGAAAATTAACTGGAAGTTCCTTTTCAGACATCAGTTCATGTGATAGCAATGATGACTATTTTATTCATTGCTTGATACCCTTTGCAAAGAGTCTATTTTTTATAATTAATTGGACTTCTTGTAGATAGTTCATTGGCAGCTTCACCAGGCTTTGACTTCAGGTTAGTAGGGTTAATTAGCTTCTTAAATTGTCCCTCGTGAGGGAGGATTAGTAACTACTGTGAATGGCATGATCGTTGGTCGATGCGGACTTGGGTGGGCCGATGGCCTGTTTACACACTGTATCTCAAATCCGCAAACTATATCTGTACTTGCCTGAACCTTTCCACTGTGTTGTACACTTGCTAAAGGATGGAGGATATTTTTCACTTTCATTCTGATAACATTGACCAGAAAGGTTTTGACCTCTGAATATAGACTAGTTTCACTAACTTACTGTTTCAACTATCATAAAATTCAAACTGCACGCAAACCGATTTCCTTCAGCATACTGAGTTTTGCATCATCCATCAAGCACCCATTTGCACCAATGTGACCACACTTAGTACCCGCTATTGAAGGCATAATATATCGTAGTTCAAGCTGCATAATTGTCAGAGCCAAAGAGCAACAATGTTTCTTTCTAAACGTTTGCTGGAGATTCATTACCAAACACTCAAACTGTATCTCAATACGAGTATGGAAGTGAGAGTTATGAATATAGAGCTTATCTCACAGCAAGTGTGAATTCACGGTTCCACCCACCCTCCATGCTGTCTGTTGGAATTTTGATTCCTGAAGTGACAATGGAGCATTCTCCAGATGGCTCAGTTTTCACCCCTTTTAGGCAGTGTGGTTTAATTTTGGCCTATAGTCTGATAGCTAGTGGTCTAATCTAGTGGGGAAACTACTGGGGGAAATTAAAGGTGGGAGAATAGGCAATTTTTTAAGCCCATTGTTCGAATGGAGCATCTGCTGACTTGGCATCTGAACTATCCTTTCTGTGCCTTTCCAGATCATCTGTATTTGTTGTAGATGTCTGAAAACACAAGGTTGGGCATGATGTTGAAGGCACTTGGATACAATAAATCAGAGTCCGAAGAAGGGTCTCAATCCGATAGTTCACATGCATTGCATGTTTTCCAGAGTGCTGCCCGGCCGCTGAGTTACTTTGTGTCTGGCACTGAGAGTGCTCAAACTGTCTCAGCTGGCATCTGGCGAATGCAGCTTGCAGCCTTCTGGGTAAGCAAATTCCGGCTTGAGTGCTTCCGCCAATGGAGCACTATCCTGACAGCATTGCGGCCTTTGGGTATAGCAGCAGACACCATGCCGACTTGTTTCCGAGTAATCAGTTGAGTTATGTGTACAGTGATGCTGAAACTATTACAAATTGCAGAATCAATTTACGTATAGTGCGTGGTTAGTATAGTCACCTATTACTAAGATATTCTGACAGAAGATAGGGTGGGGGAAGGAAAAAAGGGATTTTCGTTTTGATGGATACTATCACGAATGACATGAGATATAGTTAGAGATATGAAGAAATTTCAATTAACTTGTGCATTTCTGAAGGAAGAGTATTACTCTCCCATAGAATTGATTGACAATAATCACATCAACATGGAAAATATAAATCTGCAGAAATTCCTAGGACAAAACATCACCATATTCAATCTTTTGTGAAACTCTACTTCTATTGAATCCCATGTTTATGCGACAGAAGATATGTTCTTGCTGGATGTGTTTTCCTTATGTGAAAAACTGATTGAGAGGTTCACGCAGGCACACTAGGAGATTTTGCTTGTCATTTTCGCAAAATAAAATCTCTTTTAACATGGCCGTGTACATTTGGAGACAAGAAGTGTAGTATGCACATCACGCTCCAGACCTTCATTTTGAACAGATACATTGCAGTTTTAAACCACATGGTTGCAAATAGGGGACTGCATCAAGAGTCAATAGTCAATAGTCAGATTTATTCATCACATACACAATGAAGTGCAGAGAAATGAACTTGCTAGCAGCGGTTACAATCAAAAAGAACACCAATACACAATAAAATTTACACAAAAAACAATCCCACAGCTTTCATCACTGTGGTGCGATGGCACAAAGTTTCTAGTCAGTCCTCCGCTATTTTTCCCGTGGTCCTCAGGCCCACAAACCTCCGCAGTCGCCGCTGCAGGCGGAAAGACTGTTACAGGCCCTCTCGTCTGGTACGGTAAGTCCGAATCGTGTGCTTCCCTACCGGAGACCGCGGCCTCCTCAAGATGATGTAGGCCGAAGGGCGGACTGTCGAAAGATCTAAGTCCCGCCGCTCCGGTGGCGCTAGAAGCACACATCTGAACGTGGACATTCAAGACTGTTGTAGGCCGCGGGCCAGCGGTTGGAAGCTCTTCTCTCCGGGGTCCACCAACGCAGAGATCCCAGGCTACGAAGGACCATCTCGGCTTCAGAGAGGTTGTAACGTCGGCGGCGCCAACGATGGGGAGCACTCTCTTCTGGTGCATCCCCGGCGAGGCACAGTACGATCCACGATGAACAAGTGCATGCTGCGACTGTTACTGAAGCTCCGAGCCCGACTTCAGGAAAGGCCGCACCCAATCCTTGTTGTTGGGAGGCGACATGCGAAAAAGTCACCTCTCTCCATTGAGGAGGCGAATCGGAAAGCGGTTTCCCCCCTTACCCCCCTCAACCACCCCCAACAAGACACACCGAGAGACAGTTAGAACAACATTTGGACATACTAAAACCAGTGAATGAATAAGTAGAAATTATCTACACACGTGCTGGCAGGGCAGCCGGCTGACTCTGACAGCCACCACCGCCACCAACCCAGATACCAGTTGGCATCATAAAAACTGACATGTTTTTTCGTTTTGTCTTTTGCAATATGAAGGTATTTAAAGTTTAACATTTATATTTTATGCATTCCAGCATTAAATTCGCAATATAGATTATCACACATTCTAAGATTTCTGGGTAGTAATTTGTGAATCCCATAAAGAGAGAGTTTCTGCATCCAAAACTGACTAATGAGGGATAAGTATGTTTGTAACTTGTTTTTTGTCCACTTGGTTTATCACTTTTTACATTCAATCACACAGAATTACACCTTTAAACCTCTGGCCACCACTCCTATGGCTGAGGCTGGTTGAACTAATTGGTAGCTTTGCATAGATCGCTTGCACCCCCTGATGTCTTCGGCTGACCTGAATTATCCTTTACCCCTCAATTTCCACCTCTGCTTCTTCAGGTGGCCTGGGATATATTTAATTTTGGCTCAACGAAGACATCTTTAATACTTTCTATTGAGTTTATCACAATCAATTTTTCACATTAATATGTCTTAACTACAATATTGGCCTTATTGTGAAATCGGTCCACAAATGTAATTTAAAAACCTGACAATATCCTCAGACTCACCACACGTTGTTTTTGTGGTCCCTTTTTGTCATATTCTTTCCTCAGATGTCTAACTGCTCTTGTTGGCACAGGAGCCTGCATATGTTGAATCTTTGACCTAAACCCAAACATGCTGGTCTCAAAAGTTTCACTGAGTCAGGCAGCATCTGTGGAGGGAAATGAACAGACAACGTTTAAGGTTGGGACCCTTCTTCTGACTCTGGCTGAAGAAAAATCTCAACCCGAAGTATTGTCTGTCCAGTTCCTTCCACAGATACTGCCTGTCTCAATGAACTTTGTTTTTTTTGTGCTCATATTGTTCCTCTTCCACAAATTAAATAACTGGATTTCTGTGATTTTATTTACCAGTCTTTTTCAGGCCCCCTTTTCATTTTCCCGATTTCCTTCTTTAAAGTCACTGTGACATTTTCTATCCTCGTCCAATCATTGTGTTGGTGAAGCTCTGTGCCGTTTCCCTTCCCTTCCATACCCTTTATGCACTTTGTCAGACAGGTTATTCTGGATTTGGTGGTCCCACCCATTTTCTTTGTGTTTATCCTAAACCTTTAGAATTTCATTGTTGTTGTAATACCATGGAATCCAATAGGTTACATTCGATCTCATTGAAAGTGGAAGTATCTTGGTACTTTTATTGCTCAAATGTTACTTACCTGAATGTTATCCAGGCCTTACTGTGCATGGGTGTAAAATGGATTTTGCCTTCTTTGTGTGAACACTGTGCACCTGGCCAGTTTGCCCCATTGTAGGTGAGCTATCAGTGTTGTAACTGCACTGGAATTGCTTGGCTAGATATATATTACTGTTGGAGTTCATGTCTTAATTCTATATCTGGGAACTTCCTTGACGTCACTTACAGGGAAGGGAGAGAGAGCGAGAGATGGCTTGCAAATTAGTGCAGTACAGAGGTAGCTGATTAAAAGTCAGTGGTATCCCAATTCCTAATAGCAACGTCTGAGCCTTCATATGCCCCTCTAATTGTGCGAGTTGTTCGGTACATGGTTAGCTAAGATTAACATGCAGTCTGAATGAAACACTAAATGACACAAAGTGCCAGAGTAACTCAGCAGCTCAGGCAGCATCTCGAGACTCTTCTCCGTTCTGAAGAAGGGTCTTGACCTGAAAGGTCACCTATCCATGTTCTCCAGAAATCTTATCTGTCATGTTGAGTTACACCAGCACTTTGTGTCCCTTTGTGTCTTAACCACCATCTGCAGTTCTTGATTCTATATTCTGAATTAAACGCTGTTTCTTGATTAAGGACGCAAGACTTGATCAAATAACTGAGACTGAGTTAAGGCAAGAATTGTTGTATGATTTTTATACCGGGTTATTTTCTGAAGGAAATCCTGAGGGACCTAGAGTTATTTATTTTCAGTTTCACAAATGGAGGATGCTGCTTCATTAACCTATTTCTCTTACTGCTATAAGTTGTTGTGCATGATTGGGATCATCCACAGATAAGGGTGGTCTCGGCTAAATCTTTTTGACTTGCCAATGCTGTTCTGGGAATATCTTGAAAAGATTTTTGTGGCAATTGCTAAAAGTTCAGATGTGGCGAACAGCCCTGGCATTTTCACGCCTTTTGTTGTACAGCGTCATATATTGCTGCAACATGGATACAGCTCAATTCAGTTCAAATTTGCAGCAGTCTTTTTCTCTACGTTACTATTCACTCAATCTCCTGTTTACTCCCCAAAAGTAACAACGCAGATTATAATTGGAAGAAGGAGTTTATTCTCATTTATTGTGACGCCTTCCATCTTTCTTCTAAAATGTTGAAACTGAAGCCCCATCTGCGCTCTCATATGGATGTGAAAGATTCCACTGTACTATTTTGAGGAGAAAAGAACAGGTGTTCGGGCCAATATTTGCTGCTTGATGTTTTTTTTTCATAAATAAGCAAATGATCTGGTTGTTCACATATTGCTTTTTATAGCATAATGCTAGATGCCCCATTTCCCTGCATTACATTTATGAGTGCACTTCAAAAGTATTTTACATCCTGTAAAGGTAATAGCATGAGGCAAAGGTTTTCTGGTTTACTTTCAACCCTCCTCTCTACGTTCCACTCTTCCTTCAGTCATTCACTTTGAACCATCCTGTAAGTCTGTAGTAGAGTTACTGCAGTGTCTAGTATATACAAAAGACTCTGCAATTACCGAGACCATTCTGAGCATCTTCCAAGCTACAATCTCTATCACCAAGGAGAACAAGGGAAAAGGATTCACAGAACACCATTTGCAGGTTCCACTTAAAGTTGCATAGCTTCCTGACTCATAAATATATCATGGTTCAATCATTGTGTTAGAATCCAAATCCCAGCACTCTTCACCCAATGCACTGGCGATATGTTCAGCACAATGACCATAGTGGTTCAAGATGATGGCCCATCCATCAGTTTATTCTAAAGCCATGGTGCTATACAGCATGGAAAGAGGCCCTTCTGCCCAACTCCTCTGTGCCAACCAATTTGCCTTAAACCCCTGTCTCACGGTGCGAGTCGAACGACGAGTGACCCCAAGTTTTCACTCGTGGTAATCACGTACAATTAACGTAGCGGGAACATCGGAACTCACGTGCGCAACTTAGCGACTCGTGGCGCTAACGGCAGGTATCCGTGAAACTTGTTAACTCTTGAAAAAATTCAAACATGTTTGAGGTTTCCCATGAGTCAAATTCACTGTTCAAGTTAAAAATTGAAACGTTTAAACTCGTTGTAATAACGTAGTGGCCTGTGAGTTTACCTTAGTGACTCGTGAGTCTACTGTGAGGAGGAGGGGGTGACTTAGTACGGGAGACAAGTGTACTGACTGTGTGAGCAGACACTTTGGTAATGATTGCCCATGGGGTTCACAGTTGAGGACTTCATAATGCAGAGAGCATTATAAACAGTGGAGCGATTAACCCTGGAAAGGGGGGAGACTTCTCTCTGAGTTGGACCCAGGAAACTGAAGCAGGGATTTTCTTGAGGTTATTAGCGACAGATAAATGGATCAGAAGGGTTTAGAGGGCTATGGGCACATGCAGGCAAATAGGACTACCCCAAGACACCAAATTGGACGGCACGGCCAAGCTGGGCTGAAGGACCTGTTTCCGTGTTGTACATGACTAAGGCCTATCCAGTGAGATTGACATATTTTGTATCTTTCCTTTGTAAAGATGCAGTGTATTTTGGTGACTATTGCACACTGCAGACCAGAAGCGTTATGGCGGGTGATTGTCGCTTGCCCGCTGTTTCTGATGCTTAGCCTTGGGATTGTTGTCCTTCATGTTGGTGGGGGGGGGGGGGGGGGGCGGATATTGTGCTGTTTGATCGCCCCTTGCTATCCCAGAGACAGGGAGACACAGCGGCTTTTGAGACTGGTGGGCAATCACTACCAAAGTGTCTGGCCACACAGTCAGTACACCTCTCCTACACTGGTCTCTCGCACTAAGATCATCCTGCGGAGAATGATCCCAGCCTAACCCAAGAGCCTTGTCACCCCAGATTAATGACTCCCTCGCACCTCCTCCCCCCCCCCCCCCCCCCCCCCCCCCCACCACAACTTCCTGCCACCTCAATTCAAACCTGGGCATCAAAGCAGTTCAGGAGGCGAACCCTGAGCTCCGTCTCCCAACAATCTGATGTTCAACTGATGTGAAAGAACAGCGGCTGCGGCCGGCCGGCACCCGGCGTGGACTTCTCACACCCTCACACATGAAAAGTGTGTGCGAATAAACAAAAACAAGGAATAAAACCAAAGCCCGGCTTGAAAGGCAACTAAAAATATATTCCGCTTAGAATGCGCTATCTTTAACTTAAAGCCGCAGGATGGAGATGTCTTCTTTAACACTGTTGCCTATTAAAACATACCTTCATTCACGGCTGGCTCAAGAGTAACGGGAGAGGAACTTGGTAACTCGGGAGAGGAACTTGGAACATCGCAGAAATGACATACCCATGGGAACTCGGTTAAACACTTGAACATAAGCTTGGAATCCCGTACACAACCACAAGTCTGTTTTTTTTCTTTCACTTGGGGTCATTCGTGGGTGGACTCGCACTGTGAGACAGGGCTATTACTGAGCTCATCTCACTTGCCTACACCTGTCCATATCCCTCCAAATCTTTCTTATCCATGTATCTGTCCAAGTGTTTTTTAAATGTCGTAATTGTACCCACCTCTATCACTTCCTCTGGCAACTCATTCCATATATGCACCACCCTCTGTGTGAAAGAGTTGGCCCTATGTCCCTATTCTCCTTCTCATCTTAAACCTATGCCCTCTAGTTTTAGACTTCCCTGCATTAGTTAATAGTAAGATTAAATGAGAACTTACCAGTTCGAAGTTTGATCGTTATTTTATGAGGAGTAACGATGAGGGATTACGTGAAGAAGCCCCGCCTGGCGCATGATCGGCATACTTCAAAGCAGCAGCATGAAAAACACAGAACCTAATAGCCGGAGTAAGATAGTAAGGCTCAACATAGATTTAGAACTACCAGATGATCATTTATTTTATGAGGGTGTGGAGTGGAGGGCACATAGTCCCTCATCGTTACTCCTCATAAAATAACGATCAAACGTCGAACTGGTAAGTTCTCGTTTAATCTTACTATTTTACTTCGGAGTCACGTGAGTGACTACGTGAAGATTTTGTAGCTCTGTGTTTTTGATGTCGTAGATTCATTCCATACGACAGTCCGGCTAAGTCAACACATAAGTGAGTAAATAACCTTTTTCAAAATTCAGCTTCAGTTTATTTAATAAGTCTTTTAATCATAAAAGAACAAATAATAACCCTTTTATACCAGGGGAAAATCACTACAAAGTGATAAAAGATATAAAGTGATCACATAAATCGATAATATAAATCGATAGTGAAACAAAGCAGATGATTACAGTAAACCCAACACCGCGTGTCCAAAGCCTGGCATCGTGAGAACAGGTTTATCGTAGAACATCGTGAGAACAGGTTTATCGTAGTTCCTTCTTTAGACCACCCTGCGGCTTCTAAAATTTGGTCGAGCGGCACGTCCTGTAACTTCGCCGCGGACGTAGCTGCAGCCCTGGTGGAGTGAAATTTAAACACATCAGTGTATACTCCCGCTATATCCAACACCTGTTTTAACCACCTAGAAATGGTTTGTACTGATGCTTTTGTGTGTGTTTTTTTATGCGTAATAAATAACGCTTTTTCATCACCTCGAAGACTCTTGGTTACTTCTATATATTGAGTCAAGTGTCTAACTACACACAATGTTTGATCAACAGGGTAAGCTTTGAACATTACCTTAGCTCCAGTTCTCCCTGGTCTGCTTTGTTTGATCAGATCATAAACGTAAGACACAATGTTATCTGAAGCCACATGCATAGAATCTAAACGTAGCATTTGCAGTGTTTGCACTCTTTGTGCTGATACCATCGCCATTAACATTACTATTTTAAATGTTAAATTTTCCAAAGACATAACTGTGATTGGAGTCCATTGCCTAAGCAAAGTAAGTACAATGCTGACATCCCAGATTTCTGTATACCTTGGCGGGCGGATTCTTGTTAAAAATCCCTTTCATAAACCGAGATATTAATGGATGAGACCCAATTGATTCACGGTCAGAAATTTGTCCTAAATAGGACGATAAAGCACTACCAGCACTATTAATGGCACTATAACTTATGTGCTGCCCAAAATGCAACTCAGCAAGGAACTCCAATATGTTTGAAATGTTCACAGTATGATAAGATATTTTTGACTGTCTACAAAAGACTTCCCATTTCTTTATATGTGTCATATATTGTTTCTTAGTGCTATCTCGCTATGCTGAGGCTATAACATCCATGGTCCTATCCGACAGTCCAAGCTCTTGCAGTGGTCTGGTCAAAACCTGCAAGTTCATATGAACGTGTAATGGATGAATTTATTTTGTTACCGATTGTATTAACAAATCACTGCAGCTAGGAATCGACATAAATGGTTCCTTAATCATCTTTAACATCAACGGGAACCATGCTTGTGTGGGCCAATTTGGAACCACCAACAACCCTGTTGCAGAATCTTGTTCTATTTTCTTAAGACATTGCCTAACCAAGCCAAATGGAGGGAAAGCATAAAAGAACATATTTCCCCAATGTAACGAAAATGCATCTACTGCTACCGCACCTGGATCGGGTTCCCAAGACACGTATTTAGGCAATTGATGATTTAAACAGATTAAACTTGATGCAAACAGATCAATGTCTGGTAACGCATACCGAATGACAATTTTACTGAAAACCTGTGGGTTTAACATCCATTCTGTGTTGTCTATAAATACCCTTGATCTGTTGTCTGCCACCACATTGTCTTTACCTGGGAGATAACTTGTTGAAAGCCAAGGTGCTCAATACACCAATGCCATATCTGATTGACCAGACAATCACATGATACTGATCTTACTCCACCCATGTGATTAATATATGCAACAGCTGTGGTATTGTCTACTTGTACCTGGACATGCAGATCCTTTTTTGTAGAACAATAGGCTTTTAATCCGTAAAATGCCCCCAATAACTCCAAATAATTAATACCATATGTTTGGAGAAACAATTCCTCTTGGACAGTCCATCTGCCCCCACAGCTGGTGGAATTATCCGTCGCCCCCCATCCGAGAGCACTTGCATCTGTTTGTAAAAACACTTCAGGCTGCTGTATAAAAATGTTTTAGCAGCTTGTGGAACATTCTCAATCCACCATTGTAATTCCAATAAAGCTTCCTTTGTTAATTGCATAGGCTTATCAAAATGGCCTGCTCGCTTTTTTAAAGCTTGCGTTTTTTCCCTTTGAAGGTTTTGGTAATGTAATGGACCAAATTCCACTGCAGGAAATGCTGCTACTAACTTATCAATAACCTTTGCTACCTCTCGGATGGAGGGACAAGGTTTGTGAATAAGGCCCCAACATACATTTGTAACATCAACAATTTTGTCCGTTGGTAAAGTTACTAACATAGTAACTGAATTAATCACAAAACCTAAATAATTAATTGTTTGTGCTGGCTGCAGCTTGGATTTAACTGATTTTCCAGCTGAATCCTGATTAGTACTGACAATTAAGATGTCATCCAGATAAGCCATAACAATGTGCTTTTGTGCTCTTAATTGTGCTAAAGCTGGTTTTTCAACAGCTTTGTGAAGAGCCTAGGAGCTGAACTTAACCCATTAGGTAATGCTTTGAATTGCCACAGCTGTCCCAACCAATTAAATTTTCAGTACCTTCGAAAAACCGATGTATTGGTACTGAATAGTACACATCCTTCAAATCTATTGTAGCCATATAACAACCTGCTGATATCAAATGTCTTGCAGTGTTGAATGTTTCCATCTTGAAATGTTTATACTGGACAAATGTATTAAAGTTTGTAAGGTACAGAATGATTCTACAACCACCATCTTTTTTATCTCTTGGAAAAAATGTTTGACACAAATTGGTGTGGATGCTTAACAGTTTTTTCATTAACACCTTTTTAAAAAAAATTGTTAATTCCTTCATTAATTTCTGCTTTCTCAAGAGCAGAGAACATTAAACCATGATTAGGTTTATGCTGTACCGGTGGATCAATACCTTCTTTAAATGTTATTGTAGCTCCTGAAACAGCTTGTAAAATAAACCAGTCAGATGTGATGCAAAACCATTCATCATAAAACATTTTTAATCTCCCACCAACTGGAGATTCCTCCAAAGTTTCTTTTTTAACAGAATAAAGTTTTTGTACCTCTCCATACGGACGTGGTGGTCTCCTTCTCCCCACATATGGGTGAACATTAGGCTGTGCTGGATGGTAATACTTCCTTCACATACTCCTGCCTCTGCTTGTTCCAAAATCAGATCCCCTTCTTGGCGTACTGTACCTCTTTTGGCCAAAAACGAAGGGTTTCATGTAGCTAACAGATTTAGCCTCTTCATCCATTTCTCTGATTTGTTTAGGCAGGTTTTCTCCAAATAAATAACCAGGAGTTTGAACACTACTTGCTCTGTGCAGCCCTGCAAATCTAGGATGAAATATGGGCCAAATTGCAAATTTCCTCATACAATTGAGCTCAAAAAAGGAATTGCACAACCCAGTGCATCTTTTTGGATTTTGATCATTTCCGACCCTTCCACTTGCTTTCCAAAAGCGGTATGAAATAAGTTTGAGGACTCTTTGAAAATGTATTTCTTGTGCCCTTATGACTGATGACATAGGTGCCCATATAGTCGGATTCACTGTAGGTACCCTCAATGAGGTGCAATTTTCCGGTGTTTTATATAAATCTGCTGTTTCAGCCGTAACAGCTTCTTGAAGTGGGTGAGATACCATATAATTAATGGCAGCCAGGTTTTCTTCCATAGCCTCACCACTTGCTTCAGGTATAGCAAAACCTCTTGCCACATCAGGCACACATGGCCTTCTCCTTTTACTTTGTGGTGGGTACTCATAACCAACATCACCACTTTCAGGGTCTGCCTCTTGCAGCCCTGGTACTCCTGAGACTTCATCAAAGGAGACTTCCTCCAGCCCAATCCCTGGGTCTGGAGTTCCATATTCCCAATTTGGCATACTGCCATATTCTGGATATTCAAACCCTTCAGGGTCTGTTTGGGAAAATTCTGGGTTCTTGGACCCTTGCCTCATAATACTTTGGAGAACTTTCTCCATATGTTTCCATTTTAAGCCACATGGCTTTATTATCCGGAGGGCTTTCATTATCAGAATCATCATCAGAAGCCACGGGCCTCACGGATTTCTTTTTACTTTTCTTAGGTACATTTTCCTCCGTGGCTTCTCCTTGTGGAGCAACTACAGTCTCACTAATGGGTAATTCAACGGCTACCGATATCGGAACCGGCTCCGCACTAATCTCTTGTCCCGATTCTTTCACCTCACCTCGGGACGATCTTTTCACCCGCGAAACCTTCCTCTGAGATTTCTCCATTTCTTTTTAGTTTCACTTTTGCAGGCTCTGTACGCCAGCATAACGGTTTTTGCAACGCCCTGAAAGTGAATTCACATGCACTTACCTGCGGGCCCGTTCCTTACCGCTTAGAGGAGCTGCGCTCTGCAACTCTTGCTCTGCCGTCAGCGTCGACGTAATGCCGATCATGCGCCAGGCGGGGCTTCTTCACGTAGTCACTCACGTGACTCCGAAGTAAAGTTGGCTGTGACTATATATTCCCCTCACGGGACGGCTGCGGGAGCTTCGCTTGCCCCGACTGCAGATGGTTCAACTGCCCCAACCGCGGGAGAATTAAGAGGAAAGAAAATTAGACTTTGTTGCCTTCCATCACGATGAGGAATGTGGGGAATCCGCTGTGGTGGATGTTTATATTAACTTTTATGTAGTTGTGTATCTTGTTGCTTTTTTTAGCATGACTATATGGTAAATCAGGTTTCATTGTACCATAATTGGAGTTAATTGGTACACATGACAATAAAATACCTTTGAACCCTTTGAACTTTGAAGAATGCAACATCTCCTGTTTATCTGAATTAAATTCCATCTGCCATTCCTCAGCCCAATGGCAGAGTTGATCAAGATCCTGTTATAATCTAGATAACCTCATTCACCATGTACTGTACCACCAATTTTAATGTCATCCACATACTAATGTCATTCCCACCTGCATTCACATACAAATCATTAATGTAAATAATGCTGAGAGAATGGAGCGGCTGGGCTTGTATACTGGAGTTTAGAAGGATGAGAGGTGATCTTATTGAAACATATAAGATTGTTAAGGGTTTGGACACGCTAGAGGCAGGAAACAATTTTCCCGATGTTGGGGGAATCCAGAACATGGGGCCACAGTTTAAGAATAAGGGGTAAGCCATTTAGAACAGAGATGAGGAAACACTTTTTCTCACAGAGAGTTGTGAGTCTGTGGAATTCTCTGCCTCAGAGGGCGGTGGAGGCAGGTTCTCTGGTTGCTTTCAAGAGAGAGCTAAATAGGGCTATTAAAGATAGCTGAGTCAAGGGATATGGGGAAAAGGCAGGAACGGGGAACTTTTGTATCTATTTTTGTATCTAATTGGCTAGCTCGCAATGGATCCCATGTGATCTGATCATCCAAAGCGGCCTACCATGTAGTTTCTCGTCTAAGGCAACAGCAATTAACAATAGAATGGAAATGCTGGCCCTTCCAAAGATGTCACTGAAAGTAATTAAATAGATAAATTCTCTTATCACCAAATCTAGCCAATCTGTTTCCTGCTGCAATATCAGAGAAGAAGGCTGACATTTCTATTGTAGCAATGGTCAAGATATTAAAAAGTGTATTGAAAGAAATAAAATCCAATCTTGTCATGTTGGTATGAGGATAAGTATGATCATTTTATGGAATGATAATTGCTGGGTTTCTAATAAATGTTCAAAACATATTAATTTGTGTGTAAACATGAGTAAATGGAATACCTAGTTTAATACTAAAGCTTTAAACATGTAATTACATTATTTCTCTGCAAGTTAAATATATTTAAAATTGACACACAAAATCACAGCAGACCTGATTTAAAAATTAATGAAAATCAGTAGGATACACAGAGCTAGTGATTTTGGGTTGCTAGCAGTCTTGGTAACACATGACAATTTATAAAGATTGTGATTGTTGTGTAGTAATCATAGACAATCAGTGCATGTCTCGAATTACCCTCAAATAGGCTGAGAGATGTGAAAAGGCAAAATAGAACTGATAACTGATGCTGGCGAGAATATGTAAAGGATACTATCGTTTCATGGAATTACGAAGTCAATAATTTCAACTTTGATAATGAAGGTTATTTTTTGCTGGTTCCAGAGAGCTAGCAATAGAAAAATGGTACGTCCCAAAAGTGAAAAGCACAAAATAAGAAAGTAAAGGCTCCCTCAATCCTGCACTATTGACAATATTTTGTGCTGAAGTATGGCTTAAAACCATGACATTTCTGATCCAGAGAAAGCATGTTTGAACCACAAACTATACATAAAATGTCAACCTGTTCCTACAATACATCACCTGAACAAAAAAAAATAGCCACCGGCACACCTGCAAAACTGTCCATATTTCTGGAGCCACCTCAGAGCAAAGGCAGACATTGAGGGAAAATCATCACTACCTTCAGTGCACCAGCACTGCTCTTGTCTGTGAGGCAAGAGGGTTCAAGACATGAATCCCTGGACAAAGCTCAGGCAGCAGTGATCCTCGCCGTCCAGTATATTTCAGAGACATGCACCATCTCTAGCACTTTCATCGAAGCACTGGAGAAGTCTACCGATACTGTGTCTATAGAATTCTCCAAATCCATATGCAGAATAAGCAAATAATAAGCAAAAAGGTCTGAAGGCACGAAATGTCCCCATCCTTTTTCTCCAGAGATGCTGCCTTGATTTTGTGTTATATTTGCTGCTGCTATCACGGTTATAAACTTTGAAGAATGAAAACAAAACCAGAAGAGTGATTATGAGTTATTACGACAAGATGGAAAGTGGTCCAGGCATGATATCTGATTATTTCTGCAATAATTAACAAAAATGCATGACAAATGCAAGGTAAACATAGAAACATAGAAATTAGGTGCAGGAGCAGGCCATTCGGCCCTTCGAGCCTGCACCGCCATTCAATATGATCATGGCTGATCATCCAACTCAGTATCCCGTACTGCCAACCTGTTCCTGTACTCCCAACCGGTAGACAAAAATGCTGGAGAAACTCAGCGGGTGAGGCAGCATCTATGGAGCGAAGGAAATAGGTGACGTTTCGGGTCGAGACCCTTCTTCAGACTGAAGTGGCGGTGGGCGGGAAGAAGAAAGGAAGAGGTGGAGACAGTGGGCTGTGGGAGAGTTGGGAAGGGGAGAGGAAAGAAGGAGAAAGCCGGGACTACCTAAAATTGGAGAAGTCAATGTTCATACCACTGGGGTGTCAACTACCCCAGCAAAATATGAGGTGCTGCTCCTCCAATTTACGGTGGGGCTCATGGAGGAGGCCCAGGACAGAAAGGTCGACAAATGCAAGGATGCTTTGGTTTTTTTTTTACTTGGTTCTATATAAAAGAAAATTTAACATTTTTGCATTCAGGTCCAAAAATAACACATGTTATAACACCAGTTTTTTTTCTCATTATTAGTGCAAAGCTTTTGTGTGCTTCTCGTATTTGTGTTTCAAGATCAGAAGTCAATGCACTGTGAAAGTAGCAATGCTTCAGAGATCACTTCTTCTAACCCAGGCAGTGACATTTCCTAGAAAGCTCCCCTTTGTATAAAGAATGAACCATGTTGTAGCAAAATTGCTGAAGCTTGCATTGTGGTTTGGGAGAATTCTTGCTCTGGTGCATGTCCTTCACTTGGTCTGTACCTTTGCAGTATTCATCAAGGTCAACCATGACTCATTTGTCTTTTTAATTTGTTTAGTGAGTACATATCATTATGCCGCATAAAGTAAATTACATTGCGTAGAGAAGAAAGGAACATGTTCCCGGGGAGTGACAGGATGTGCGTTTGTAGTTGCCTGCTTTTTTTCCTATCTTAATCTCCATTATTGTGCCGGTCAGAGTTTACATTGGACTGGCAAAATGACATAGCTGTCACCCAAATTAAATTCAAGGAGATTAATGCACCAATCTCAAGCAGGAAATAGGTCCGTCCTAATTTAGCTTGGTTTGCAAAATAAATTATAGGTGCTAAAATGAATTATTGTACAAACTAAACAATATTTCAGTTTTTGGATTTAGTGGAATTTTTTGATTAAACGTTAGCATGTATTTATTTGAAAGAGATTTTTCTAACCAAGATCAAAAGTCCCCTTGCTATTCTATTTACTTGAAAAGGCCTTCAAACGTATATGTACCCTGGCTCACTTTTTGCTGAACACTATCATATCTGCATCAAACCGTGCAACCCCTTCAAGGTTTCCGTGGCAGTAGATAGACACAAAAAGCTGGAGTAATTCAGCGGGACAGGCAGCATCTGTGGAGAGAAAGAATGGGTGATGTTTCGGGTCGAGACCCTTCTTCAGTAGTTCAGGAGCCTGTAACTGTCTCTTGGATCTCTGCGGTGTTGCATTCTGCAGCCACCACTTGCTGCAGATTAGCCTGCGCTATTGCAGGGTTATCGCGGGTGAGTGTTGCAGACCATGCCAGTTGTCCTGTCCTCTGCTGCAGTATCAAGCAGATTATTTCCAGTGCCAGTAAGTATTTGCAATGCTCCTCAAACATCCTTTATTGTAAATAGTACCAATACGATCCAATTCCTGAAGCAATTCAAATGCAGCGAAGAGATGTACATTACACTGTTGCCATGATTGAAGAGTGAGGAGTTTATGTAAACTGGTGTCCCCCATCATTTCTGTTATATCGGGAGAGAGATAGAGTGAAGAATTAGAAAGGTTTGAAACCACAAATTATTTTTAATTAAAACTAGGGTTTAAGCCTAGCTTTAGCTGAATTTTACTTCAAGCATGAGAAAGAAGATGTCATGGAGTGTGTCGACAAGGAACTGCAGATGCTAGTATGCAAAAAATACAAAAAGTGCTGGAATAATAGGAGGACAACTCTTAATCTCACTCTTACGCTATTAATCGGAGGACCAACTCTTCATGCTCCTCTTGGGTCACTTACTGCCCAATGGTGTGAACATGGAATGCTCCACTTTTTGAGAACTAACCTACAAACACCACCCCCTTTTAACACCCCCCTTCCTTATGTCCCACCTAGGTGTACACCCATTTCTCCCTCTTCCCCTCCCCCCAACCCCCATATCTTTCCACCTTTCCTCGGGCTTCAACGTTCATGCCTCTTCTATCCTCTCATTATTTGTCTTTTCATCTTTAGCATCTGTCCAACCATCCAGGGGCGGAAATCCCAGGGGTCCAGAGGGGACGAGTTCCCCCCCCCCCCCCTGTTTTGAGAGGTGGGGGATGATCCCCCCCATTTTTTGTAATCCAGATTTAAAAACTTGGTGAAATCTCCGCTTTCCGCGAGACAGGGGGGGTGGACTGCTGATAGGTATGGATGTGGATTTACAGATCTACCTTGGGGGGACAGGCAGCATTTCTGGTGAGAAGGAATTGGTGACGTTTCAGGTCGAGACCCTTCAGACTAGTCAGGGAAAAGGGAAATGAGAGATATAGATGATGATGTAGAGAGATAAAGAGCAATGAATGAAAGATATGCAAAAAAGTAATGATGATAAAGGAAACAGGCCATTATTAGGTGTTTGTTGGGTGAAAACGAGAAGCTGGTGCGACTTGGGTAGGGGAGGGATAGAGAGAGAGGGAATGCCGGGATTACTCCAGCTTTTTGTGTCTACCTTCAATTTAAACCAGCACCTGCAGTTCTTTGCTACACAGAACTACCATGCTGTCTGTGGCGGTACAGGAATTATCCCACGCAAAGTCCAATCGGCCAATAGCCGGCTAACACCTGACATTGAGAGCAGTGGATTGGGAAAGTTAAGTACCTTGGCATGATGGTGCTATTAGTGATTGAGGGGCATTGTATTTTCTTATCAAATTAGTGATAAGGCTCGGTGGACCACGGAAGCGGGAAGAAGTCGCTGGAGACGTTGGACACAAGGAGTGGGCTGATAGAAGTGCTATTGTCTCCAAAGCCTCAATGTTGGCAGGATGAGGCACCCCCGGGGCACAAAGATAGCTTTCGAGGAGAGGGATGCTGGTTTGCTGGCCCATCCGGATGAAGGCAACGGTGGAAGCCCCTGCAGGAGCTCGGGCTTACCTGGATAGGGAACCGCTCCAATAGACCAAGCGCGCGAGTGGACAGGACTTTGGATCTAGGAAATGGCACCAAAACATTGAGGTGTTTGCATGTGTACCAATGCAAAAAGAATTTCACTGTGCAGTTACACATGTGACAAATAAATGTGACAACTCTGAAATAGCAATGCAAAACTAAGAAATGACGTAAGGAACAGGATTGATGGGTATGATCTGCAATCGAGCAGAGATTTGTTGGGTTGAATGGCTACTTCTCATGCTATAAGAAAATTTGAAAAAAATGACGGACTTTTTAATCAGTGTCTCTGAAGATATTGCTTTTCGATTATAAATGTTGATGGATTATTGCACTGCGATTAGCTGACAGGGAATTGCAAAAATGTTTAGCTGCTTTTCCAATGTTCATAGGAAAGAGTTTTAAATGTTGCACTTGTGTCATATCTTTGTTTTAGAACTAAAGCTCAATTGCAATGTTATGGGAATATCAATACCATTATATACTGCCATAAACCTTTTGATAACTTGTCTCGCTCTTGATCTTTGCATGCAATGCTGGATGGGTGCTGGAATAAAAGACTCAAACCAGTCTTCACTGGAGTGAGGCTTTAATGTTACAACTCATGTCCCACAATTCCCCGTGATTGCTCCTCTTTCAGCTGTTTTGAAAATTGAATTTGTCGACTGTTCTGTGAAGATGGAATTTTGTCTCCACACCCATTGTGCTGTGCCTGAGAATAATTGAATTCTCAGGCACACATCCATATTAATCAGGGAAATCAGTGAAGAAAAAGTCAAGAATGTTTTTTCCTCTGTTTGATTCAATCATCATCTGTCACAGGCCTAGTCTGTCGTTAAGGACATGGCTGGCTGAGTATTTGTGTATCTGAGCCTATTCATGGTGATGGGCTTTCTCATTCCCAATGCATCTTCTTACCTTGTCTCAGCTTCTGAGTAACGACAGCACAGAGAAACAACAATTCAGAATTTGATGGGGATTATTGGTGTTATTTACCGATCAAGAGCCGACGCTATGAATGTTCCTGGATTAGAGCAATGAAGTTGGAGAGCCCCAGGGCTACTCCTTCCTGACTATATATCACATGTCTGGTGGAGGATCTCCCACTAGCCCCCCTCTAGTGGGATATTCTTCTTCTTATCGAGGCCACACACAATATTAGAAGTTGTTCAGCCAGAGCTGAACACATTTCTCGGCATCTGCATACAATGGTGTCTGTCTTGCGCTTCTTGTGCGTGGTGGTGGAAAGATTGGTGAAACAGGGCCGCGATGTGAAAGTTCTTTCCTAGACCCCAGTGGGATATGAAACACCCAGGAATTGTGATAGAACAACCTGGGACATTAGTTCAAAGTTTGATTCTTTACGTCTAGTTATAACTTGCCTGGTCAGTGGTAGAGCTACCACAGTGTACACACATGCACAAACCTAGATCACACCCTAGATCAGTGCTGAATAGTCTGTCCAGTTGCATTTTTATGTTTTCTCAAAATAGTTTGGTGCAGCTGAGTGGTTTGTTCAGCCTTTTCAGAAGGGAATGAAGAGACAGTCATTTTGCTGTGTGTCTTTTATGGTCTTTGTATCAGAAGTAAGAATGTAAGATTTCCAACCATAAATTGGGTTAGTGAAGCTGGTACCTTTGAACGTGGTCACCTTTACAGATTCTACATTTCTGGAACAGATTATTTAATTCATTTCTCAGCTTTGTTGGTTGGAGTTGTATCTGTGTCCAAATCATCCAGGGTCTGATGGTCTGCATCCCAGGGTACTCAAGGAGGTGGCTCTAGAACTCATGGACGCATTGGTGATCCTTTTCCAACGTTCTATAGATTCTGGATCAGTTCCTGTGGATTGTAGGGTACCTAATGTTATCCCACTTTTTAAGAAAGGAGGAAGAGAGAAAGCAGGGATTTAAAGACCAGTTAACCTGACATTAGTGGTGGGGAAGAGTCTGGAGTTGATTATTAATGGTGTAATAGTAGCGTATTTGGATAGTAGTAACAGGATCGGTCCAAGTCACAATGGATTTACGTAGGGGAAATCATGCTTGACAAATCTTTGGGAATTTTTTGAGGATGTAACAAGTAAAATGGACAAGGGAGAGCCATTGGATGTAGTGTACCTGGACTTTCAGAAAGCCTTTGATATGGTCCCACACAGGAGATCAGTTGGCAAAATTAGAGCACATGGTATTGGGAGTAGGGTATTGACATGGATAGAAAATTGGTTGGCAGACAGGAAACAAAGAGCAGGGATTAACGGGTCCCTTTCAGAATGGCAGGCAATGACTAGTGGGGTGCCGCAAGGTGCTGGGACCGCAGCTATTTACAATATACATTAATGATTTATATGAATTAATTAAAAGTAACATTAGCAAATTTGCAGATGACTCAAAGCTGGGTGGCAATGTGAGGATGTGTAGAGGATGCTATGAGGATGCAGAGTGACTTGGACAGGTTGGGTGAGTGGGCAGATGCATGGCAGATGCAGCATAATGTGGATAAATGTGAGGTTATTCACTTTGGTGGCAAGAACAGGAAGGCAGATTATTATCTGAATTGTGCCAGGTATGGAAAAGGGGAAGTACAACAAGACCTGGGTGTCCTTGTACATCAGTCACTGAAAGTAAGCATCCAGGTACAGTAGGCAGTGAAGAAAGCTAATGGCATGTTGGCCTTCATAACGAGAGGAATTGAGTATAGGAGCAGTTGTACAGGGCCCTGTTGAGACTACAACTGGTGTATTGTGTGCAGTTTAGGTCGCCAAATTTGAGGAAGGACATTCTTGCTATTGAGGGTCACTCCGTAGGTTCACGAGATTAATTCCGGGATGGCGGGACTGTCATATGATGAAAGAATGGAGCGACTGGGCTTGTATTCACTGGAATTTAAAAGAATGAGAGGGGATCTTATAGAAACACATAAAATTATTAAGGGATTGAACACGCTAGATGCAGGAAACATGTTCCCGATGTTAGGGGAGTCCAGAACCAGGGGCCACAGTTTAAGAATAAGGGGTAGGCCATTTAGAACTGAGATGAGGTAACTCATTTTCACAGAGAGTTGTGAATTTGTAGAATTCTCTGCTTCAGAAGGCAGTGGAGGCCGATTCAAAAGAGAGTTTGAGAGTGGATGCATTCTAAAGAGAGTTGTATAGAGTTCGTAGGGCTAGTGGAATCAAGGGATATGGGTAGAAGGCAGGAACGGGGTACTGATTGTGCATGATCAGCCATGATCATATTGAATGACGGTGCTGGCTTGAAGGGCTGAATGGCCTACTCCTGCACCTATTGTCTATGTATCCATCTAAGCCTTTGGATGACCAGTGGTCTCAAAGCCTCTACATCTCCGGTACTGATGGTGCTTCAGTGATTTCATGCATGACCTCTGTGCAACACTTTGCTCAGAATCTTGTGCACTCAACTCTGTGCAATAATGTCGAACACTTGCCACTGAATCGGTAGGTCCATGTCCAATTCACAGACTTCATAATAACATTCATTCACTGCAGTGTGGTGGCAGAGCAACAGACTGAGAGGAGCTGTTTTTTTCAGTGACATTTTTAACTGGTGTGTACATTTACACCAAGCCAATTCACCTAGAAACTTGTACGTTTTTGGCGTGTGGGAGGAAACCAAAGATCTCGGAGAAAACCCACGCAGGTCACAGGGAGAACATACAAACTCCATACAGACAAGCGCCCGTAGTCAGGATTGATCCTCGGTCTCTGGCCCTGTAAGGCAGCTCTACCGCTACGCCACCATGCTGCTTTTCTGTCCCCAGTTAATCTGCCCACGGGTCTGTGGGACGTGGAGAGAAACAGGTGGAATTTCACAAGGTCATAGGGAGAAGGTGCCAACCCTATAAATGAATCACCAAAGTAAATCCAGTCTTTGGAGCTTTCCGTAGGCCGCCAACGTTAAGAATTATAGCCAACAGTAAATTCTATTCGATGGAGTGGCTCAAATTGAGTCTTAATATACATTGCAGATTGTTTTATGGTTAACATATTTATCTCTTCTATAGAGCTAGGAGGATACAATCGGCGAGAACAAGATGGGTGTGTTGGAGCAATGCATTGGGTGCATGTGCTCATCATTGAATGGGGTGCTATTATTCAGTTGGCATTCCAGTAGAAATACCTCTAATTGGATATTATAAAGACACAAGGAAATATATTCTCAAAGAGCAAACATTGGGGAGCTGTTAACCAGAAGCATTTTGGAAAGCATATTTTATGAAAAGATATAGCAATGTGCAATAGCAAAAAAAGCAATAGAGGGATGGAAATTCTGAAGAAGGGTCTCGACCCGAAACGTCACGTATTCCTTCTCTCCATAGATGCTGCCTCATCCACTGTGTTACTCCAGCATTTTGTTTCTACCTTCGATTTTATCCAGCATCTGCAGTTCTTCCTTATACACATGGAAATATTATGGGCTGGTTTAAGTGAAGAGTATTCTTGCATTCAAGGGGAAATCTAGATAATGATAGAATAGCTGGATGTGATGATGATGTAAGATGCAGGCTGGCGTGAGGCTCACGGACTGTAAAGGTTAACAAAAGCCACGGTGGCCAAATAGACTCTTTCTGGCATGTAGCCATTTGCACAATTTTATTCCAAGGAAATTGCTTTATGAAGAAAATTGGGAATGAAGTAAGTTTGAGCATAAAGGCAGACTGGCAGGGCCTGTTTCCATCTTGTACCAGAATTAAAGGGTATTCTTTTCAGAAGGAGGTGATGAGAAATGTCTTTAGTCAGAGGGTGGTGAGTCTATGGAATTCAGTGCCACAGAAGGCTGTGGAAGCTAAGTCAGTGGATATCTTTAAGACAGGGATAGATAGATTCTTGATTAGTATGGGTGTCAGAGGTTGTGAGGAGGGCAGGAGAATGGGGTTAGGAGGGAGAGATAGATCAACGGAGTAGACTTGATGGGCCAAATGGCCTAATTCTACTCACATACGACCTTATGATTCTGTAAATCTTTGTTCCTTCTAACTGAAACCTAGGGCAGAAACACTGGGTTGATGAAGTGAACTTCATTTATTGAAAATAACAGTTCAGGGTGCATCTATGGGAATAAAAGCAGCCCAGTAACCTCCACAGATATTATCTTGCCCACATAATGGTTCTAGTTCAAATTCCCAGCAGCAGGGTTTTGCATTTGCATTCGGGTTTTTCCATGCCATTTTCAAATTGGTTTGCTTATGTAAATTTTTTTTTTTCTAATTTTAATTCCATGTTATTAAGTTGTATCTAAACGTTGATTAACACAACTGTGGTTTACATCAATAATTCCCAATCGTATTCAATGTGGTGAAAATCCCTCAGGCTGATCACAGACTTGGACGCTTAACAAAGCGCTGGTAAAGATTAAACCAACAAACAATTTTTGCCTCAAGTAGAGCAATGCAATTTTTTTTTAATAATTACAATGCTGCCAAGTTGTGCACCAGTAAAAGTTAACTTGTAATTCAAAACAAACCATAACTTGGCTATTGAGAAGGGTAATCATGAGGTTGGGAGATTCTGGGAAGTGACACATTCCACAAGTGAGACCAGGGAACTAAAGAAGTCTGTGCGTTTGCTAAAATTTGTGTTGGCTCTGTTACAAATATTTTATGATGCTATTTTTTCCAACCAACTCTTGATTTAGATGGTGGTGGTCAGTTAACTGTGACTGCGGTAAATGAATGGCCTGTGCACTTGGCACTATGTTTCCATCACATTCCACAGTATCAAATACAATGGAGAGGATTTCAACCTACATCCAGCATTATAGAGTCATACAGCATGGAAACAGGCCCTTCACCCCAACTTGCCCTCACCGGCCAACATATCCCATTTACACTCATCCCACCTGCCTGCATTTGGCACATATCACTCTAATCCTGTCGTATACATGTACCTGTCTGAATGTTTCTTAATTGTTTCAATAGGACCTGCCTCAACTATCTCCTCTGGCATCTCGTTCCATACACCTACCATCCATGGTGTGAAAAAGTTAGCCCTCACCCCTCAAATCTTCCCCCCCTCACCTTAAACCTATGACCTATGTTGTATGACTAAACTTTGCAATTTGGAGCACTGCATCAGATTATTTCTATAGCTTGGTGAGAATTAGCTTGCTCTTATGAATGACGGCTCTAAATACTGGTTTCATGCCTAATAATGAAATCATTTAAATGAATTTTAATTTAATGAAATTATTTTTAGGAAAGTAGCTTATGGGCTTTATACAAATGGAGAATATTCTACAAAAGGAATACAAAATAAATATAAAAGTGTATAAAATCATGAGTGGAATAGATCATGTAGAAGTACAGTCTCTTGCCCAGAGAAGGGGATTAAGAACCAGAGGCCATTGGTTTAAGATAAAGGGGAAAAGATTTAATAGGAATCTGAGGGATAACTTTTTCAATCAAAGGGTGGTGAGTGTATGGAATGAGCTGCCGGAGAAGGTAGTTGAGGCAGGTACTATCACAACGTTTAAGAAACAATTAGCCAGGGTCATGGATAGGACAGGTTTAGAGGATATGGGCCAAATGCATAGTGTAGATGGGACGTGTTGGTCGGTGTGGGCAAGTTGGGCCAAAGGCCCTGTTGCCAAGCTGTGTGATTCTATGGATTGCTAATTTTTAATTTTTACGCAAATAACTATGTATCTCTTGTAAAAATACCACCATCAGTCAGGAGTAAATAGCGTTTTGAGATTTACAGTGAGTCTGTCCAAGGTCAAAGAGGAGCTTCAGTGTTAATATATACGCTCATCGCACAACTCTCTTTTGGTTTGTCCTTCGAAAAATTGATTTTTTTGTTGAAAGAACTGAGACATTTAATGCTACAGGATTTGATAGAATTGGTTTATTTTGCCTGCCACCTCCCACTCTCTGCATTTTCAGTGCCTCTAAGGGTGCTGTGGGGATATCCATGCTGCTGGCTGATCTCAGATGTCAGCTTCTGCTCCACTGTTAGAGTCTGTAATAAAGCTTTTAACAATTGTGATGCTCATTTTGCTTGAACAGTGTAAAATAATTTAATGGTGAATGCAGTACATACAAAGATTTAAACCAGCTGTCGCTGTTTGTTAAGTATGGATAAGGCAATTAATTATAATCAAATATCTTAAGGTACAAACTTGGACATTACCAGCATGGATTTAACATAGCTATTCAATCCATTAAAGATTATATTTCTGATCAAAATGCAATGTTTGTATTTTAAATACTAATGCTCTTTTCTGTGTTGCATACATTTGCATCACGACAAATGTCTTAAAATTTCAAGTTCAAAGGGCTTTGTCATTGCTCATGCTAATTTTCTACACTGATCCTGACCACTCTCTCTTGAGCACATCTCTTCAAAACTTTGGCCAGTGTGCTTAACATCTGTAGTTGGAAAGTTACGAGAGAGTATTCTGAGGGATAGGATATACCTGCATTTAGATGGACAAAGGCTGATGAGGAATAGTCAGCATTGTATGTGGGAGGTCGTGTCTCACAAATCTGATTGAGAGTTTTTTGAAGACGTGACCAGAAAGGTTGACGAGGACAGCGCTGTAGATGTTGTACATATGGACCAGCAAAACATTCGTAAAGGTTCCACATGAAAGGCTTCTCTAGAAGTTTATCATGGGATCCAAGGAGAGATAGCTGAATGGATAGAAAATTAGCTTCATGGAAGGAAACAGATGGTTCCTTGAAGGTGGAGTCGCATAGATAGGGCGGTCAAAAAGGCTTTTGGCATATTGGCCTTCATCAGTAAGAGTATTGAGTAGAGGAGTTGGGAGGTCATGTTGGAATTGTGTAAGACGTTGGTGACGCCGCATTTAGAGTATTGTGTTCAGTTCTGGGCATCATGTTATAGGAAAGATGTTGTCAAGCTGGAAAGGATATAGAGAAGTTTTATGAGGATGTTGTCAGGTCTAGAGGGTCTGAGCTATAGGGGAGGTTGGGACTCTATTCCTTGGAGGATGATCATATAGAGGTTTATAAAATCAAGAAAGGAATAGGTCGGGTAGATGCGCAGAGTCCCTTGCCCAGAGTAGGTGAATCGAGGACCAGAGGACATAGGTTTCAGGAGAAGGGGAAAAGATTTAATAGGAATCTGAGGGATAACTTTTTCACACAAAGGGTGGTGGGTGTCGGAAACAAGGGGCCAGAGGAGGTAATTGAGGCAGGGACTATCCGAATATTTAAGAAACAGACAGGTATATGTTTAGGACATGGTTTTGAGGGATAAAGACCAAATGTAGGCCGGAGGGACTAGTGTAGCTGAGACATGTTGGCCGGTGTGAGCAAGTTGGGCCGAAGGGCCTGTTTCCGTACTTTATCACTCTATGACTCTTTGCTGAAGCAGTGAGATTATAGAGCCAGCTGGAAACCTGAAATAAATGCTGGGAAACCACAATGATTGCAGCAGTTGAGAGAGAAAACTGGGTTAATATCAGAATGTGCCAATGATTCGAAAGGTAAAATACTGCAGATACTGGAAATCTGAGGAAAAGGAATCAACTTAAAAAAACAGTTGATTCCTCAAACCCCCCAACCCCCACCCCACTCACCACCACATCCCTCCACCTTCCCCTAGACCTGCTAAACACATCTAGAATTTGCAGCTAATTTTTTTCTGACCAAAGGTGCTGCCTCACCCGCTGAGTTTCTCCAGCATTTTTGTCTACCTTTGATTTTTTGAGCATTTGCAGTTCTTTCTTAAACATGTTGAGTATTTCCAGTATTTTTCAGTTTAATTTCAGATTGCCAGTATCTGCAGTTTTTTTTTTGCGTTCTGCTTAATAAAATAGTTTATATTTATTAGTTTAGGAATAGGAATACTTTATTGTCACACATGACTAGGCAGAGTGAAATTCTTTGCTTGCATACACAATGTATAATGTTTTGATCTAGTAATACCCTGAAAATGCATTCCTGTGATATTTATATTTAACTAAAATGAAGTACAAATCTCCATGGATCTGACTGGAGGAAATCTTTGAGCTCACATTTCACCAATTCTCCGAATTGCTATTTTGATCTAACCTGCTGCGCTATTATTCAA
Organism: Okamejei kenojei; assembly: GCA_035221665.1. NCBI lineage: Eukaryota > Metazoa > Chordata > Chondrichthyes > Rajiformes > Rajidae > Okamejei > Okamejei kenojei. The sequence goes on from CM069136.1 coordinate 54,932,097, forward strand.
CTAAGATTTCCTTCCTCATTCCACGTGACTTTTCATTTGAACTTGTTTCATTTTCGAAAAGTCAGGAGATAAGTGTCAAAATGGTTTCATTTCACTTTAATAATAAAAGCTGAGAACTGGTGGACATTAAAAAAAAAAGATTTGATATTATTAAAATACTTATTATTTGAAAATCTATATCATCCAAATGAAGGTAAGTAAAAGCTCATGCCACTTTAAAATTAAACATTTTTAAGAAGTAAGAAGCAAATTTGTATCTGGGGAATAAAGAAATGAAACCATATTGTATGTATTCTGTGAGGTGGGATCTCTTCCCCTTTGTCAGGTCATTGCTTCCCCTGTATGAATATTAGCTAGAGCATTTGCTTCTGATCCAGATGGTCATTCACAAAATTATCTCACAAATTAAATATATGGGTTAAACATAACAATGTGTAACCTGACTTGCACAAAATCTTGAGTAGGAAGGTACTGCAGATGCTGGTTTACACCAAAGATAGACACAAAATATTGGTGAACTAAGCAGGTCAGGCACCATCTCTGGAGGAAAAGAATAGGTGACGCTCCTTTCTTCAGACTGGCAAAATCTGAATGCACAAAATCTTACCAATGAAAACAACTAAGTATACATTGAATTTTTAAGCATTGTTCAGCTAGATATTGAACATAAAGCATTTCCTCAAAGGTTTGCTGACTGATGAACAAAGCTTGTGATCACAACCAGAAGCAGAGATAATAGAACTTGATTCTCAGATCATATAATTCAGATACTTCGAAAAGAGAAGTATATGTTGTGGCACTTGTTTCCATAAACTGGCTGCAGTACAGCAGGGGAGTAGAAGAGTATTACTCATTCCAACTTTCCATTAGGCATGAACTAGTATTCTGTTTCTTTGCTGAAAGAAAGTCAGGCACCCATTATTATTGCACAGAATGAATTTCTCATCTGATTGAAAGGTAGAGAAAAAGAAGAACCAATGGTAATAGTGTAGCTGCAATACACCTTCCAAAAGATATATGGTTGATGGCAAGGTGCTTAAGAGCCTTAATGTCCTGAGGGATATTGAGGTTCAGGTCCATAGCTCCCTGAAAGTAACAACACAAGTGCATGGAGTGATAAAGACGGCATATGGTGTGCTCACAGTCAATGGCCGAGGCATTGTTTAGTTTAGTTTAGTTTAGAGAAACAGCATGGAAAGAGGCCCTCCAGCCCACTGAGTTCGCACCGACCAGTGATCCCCGCACATTAGCACTATCCTACACACACAATTTTACACATACACCAAGCCAATTTACCTACGTACCTGTACGTCATTGGAGTGTGGGAGGGCGAAAAAAATCAGAGAAAACAAACGTGGTAACGGGGAGAGTGTACAAACTCCGTACAGACAGCACCCATAGTCGGGATCAGCCCCGGTCTCCAGTGCTGCAAGGGCTATAAGGCAGCAACTCTGTGCCTTCCGCTGCGCCACCGTGCATACACAGTGCCCTCCATTATGTTTGGGGCAAAGACCCATCATTTATTTACTTACCTCTGTATTCCACAATTTGAGATTTGTAATAGAAAAAAATCACATGTGGTTAAAGTGCACATTGTCAGATTTTATTAAAGGCATTTTGGTTTCACCATGTAGAAATTACAGCTGTGTTTATACATAGTCCCCCCATTTCAGGGCACCATAATGTTTGGGACACATGGCTTCACAGGCATTTGTAATTGCTCAGGTGTGTTTAATTGCCTCCTTAGTGCAGGTACAGGAGAGCTCTCAGCACCTGGTCTTTCCTCCAGTCTCTCCATCACCTTTGGAAACTTTTATTGCGGTTTATCAACATGAGGACCAAAGCTGTGCCAATGAAAGTCAAAGAAGCCATTATGAGACTGAGAAACAAGAATAAAACTGTTAAGAGACATCAGCCAAACCGTAGGCTTACCAAAATCAACCGTTTGATACGTCATTAAGAAGAAAGAGAGCACTGGTGAGCTTACTAATCACAAAGGGACTGGCAGGCCAAGGAAGACCTTCACAGCTGATGACAGAAGAATTCTCTCTAGAATAAAGAAAAATCCCCAAACACCTGTCTGACAGATCAGAAACACTCTTCAGGAGTCAGGTGTGGATTTGTCAATGACCACTGTCCACTGAAGACTTCATGAACAGAAATGCAGAGGTTACACTGCAAGATGCAAAGCACTGGTTAGCTGCAAAAATAGATGGCCAGGTTACAGTTTGCCAAGAAGTACTTAAAAGAGCAACCACAGTTCTGGAAAAAGGTCTTGTGGGCAGATGAGATGAAGATTAACTTATATCAGAGATATGGCAAAAGCAAAGTATGGAGGAGAGAAAGAACTGCCCAAGATCCAAAGCATACCACCTCATCTGTGAAACACGGTGGTGGGGGTGTTATGGCTGGGCATGTATGGCTGCTGAAGGTACTGGCTCACTTATCTTCATTGATGATACAACTGCTGATGGTAGTAGCATAATGAATTCTGAAGTGTACAGACACATCCTATCTGCTCAAATTCAAACAAAATGCCTCAAAACTCATTGGCCGGTGGTTCATTCTACAGCAAGACAATGATCCCAAACATACTGCTAAAGCAACAAAGGAGTTTTTCAAAGATAAAAAATAGTCAATTCTTGGGTGACCAAGTCAATCTGAACCCAATTGAGCATGCCTTTTATATGCTGAAGAGAAAACTGAAGAGGACTAGCTCCCAAAATAACCATAAGCTAAAGATGGCTGCAATACAGACCAGGCAGAGCATCACCAGAGTAGACACCCAGCAACAGGTGAAGTCCATGAATCGCAGACTTCAAGCAGTCATTTAATGCAAAAGATATGCAACAAAATACTAAACATAACTACTTTCATTTACATGATAGTGCTGTGTCCCAAACATTATGGTGCCCTGAAATGGGGGGGGGACTATGTATAAACACTGCTGTAATTTCTACATGGTGAAACCAAAATGTATAAAAACGGTCTTTATTAAAATCTGTCAATGTGCACTTTAACCACATGTGACTTTCTCTATTACAAATCTCAAATTGTGGAATACAGAGGCAAATAAATAAATGATGTGTCTTTGTCCCAAACATTATGGAGGGCACTGTAAGAGTCAGGGATATGGGCGAAACACAGGCAGGTGGGACTAGTGTAGATGGGACATGTTAGTCGGGTGAGGACAGGCTGAGACATTGGCCTGTTTCCATGCTGTATCACTCTCTGACTCCACTTCCCAATATTCAAATATTATACTTCCCAAACTTCAAATATTAATTGTGTGTTTTCACCATCAAGACATTATTTGAAGCGTTCACTCCAGTTATTGTCTCTTATCGAACTGTGCTAATTTCCCATGAGTGGGACATAAATTTGTAATAGATAGAGCAGTGTATGCTCTATCATGTCTTGGATCACAATATTCTGAGATCTAGAAGTTAGACCAGTGTTTACACATGTGATAAATGTGGGCCCATATGGTCAAATTGCATTTAAGACATCTTGCATTATTTTGTTCTCTGATTAACCCGATATGTTCACTTTCCAGTGGAGTCGTAAGGATGTTCAGTGGTACCTTGGTGGATGTGGTCAACCAGCATATGTTGGCTCTTGATCCTCACACATACCAACTCGCTGCCATAGGAAAGCTGCTCACCTCCGTCCACATGTATCAGCAAATTTGGTGCGGGGCATTGCTTTTGCAGCTTCTTTGGGCTGGTATTTTTAAATTGTCCATCCATTTCCAAATAAGCAAGAGCAAGGGAATTAATTATTTAGAAAATTAATTGCAGTAATAGGGAGGGCAAGGAAAAAAATAACAATTTCTGAGGATTCAGAAGCCATGTGCCAGCTGGAAAGGAAAAATGGAAAAAAAATGGTTAAGGAATGAGTAAAAACGATCTAATGTCTTCATGAAGTTACACATACTAACCTCATCAAGCCGCAGGTTCATAAGGGCATGATTTATAAATAAGCTTACTTTTACCAGAACATCAGGAGATGCTATGTAGAAAGTCCCAACTATCAAATTTATATTTGAACCAATCTCCCATCTGCTTAAAAGCAAACTCTTCCAGTGAATGTTCTCCTTGTCTTTCAAAAATTGGCTGTGACATAAAGTGGGCAGATTTTTTTATATTGGTTTCTGGCTATTTTTCTGATGGGAGTTATCCAATTTGCACTTGCAGATTGGGGAATCCCAGTCAGAAAATCTAGGCTAATACAGTTGGTGAATATAATTATATGAATCCTGAGGAAGAATTATGCGATGAACTGGAGATTGTATTGTTCTGCTAATGTCTTTGGGGAAAGGCACATAATGAGAAATGTTAATTAAAATTAAGACATTCATGTAAAAAGCAGGGATTAGAACTGCACATGCAATGAAGTTATTGAATTCAATTTAAAATGTTTATTATATGTCTTTATATAATTATAGATGTTTATGGAACAAAAGTTTAAATTAATTGAGAATCAAATTATTAAGGTCCATGTACAAATTATGTTAAACCTTTTAAAATAATAATTGCAATGAGATGCAATGGAAATAAAATAATCATAGTTGCGACATACTATGTCTTGGATCTAACTACCATTGGATATTTTTCCCTTGCCATTGCAAATTGACATATAAACAAATATTGCCCATGATTTTCTGGCAGTTGTTGGGTGGTAGATTAACAAGGATTATCTTTGTATTGATATCCCACAGTAAATGTGTCATAAAGTTGAAAGAACTATTGAATATTTGCAACACAGGAGGCCAATCAGCTCCTCGTATCTGTCGAAAATAAGCTACCTAAACTCATCCCTTCTTTGCTCGGGGCATGGGGCCTTTCTGTGGATCATTGAACACATTCACATATTGTTTAAATGTGATGAGGGCTACTGCCCCTACCATCCTTTCAAACCATGAGTTATAGACCTTTTCAATCTGCTCGTTCATTTTTCCTCATCGGAGATTAGTGGGCAAAATTAGGGCACATGGTACTGGGGGCAGAGTGCTGACATGGATAGAAAATTGCTTGGCAGACAGGAAACAAAGCATAGGGATTAACGGGTCCCTTTCAGAATGGCAGGCAGTGACTAGTGGGGTACTGCACGGCTCGGTGCTGGGACCGCAGCTATTTACAGTATATATTAATGATTTAGGTGAAGGGATTACAAGTAACATTAGTAAATTTGCAAATGGCACAAAGCTGGGTGGCAGTGTGAACTGTGTAGAGGATGCCATGAGGATGCAGGGTGACTTGGACAGGTTGGTGAGTGGGCAGATGCATGGCAGATGCAGTTTAATGTGGATAAATGTGAGGTTATCCACTTTGGTAGCAAAAACAGGAAGGCAGATCATTATCTAAATGGCGTCAAGTTGGGAAAAGGGGAAGTACAACGGGATCTGGGAGTCATTGTACATTAGTCAATGAAAGCAAGCGTGCAGGTACAGCAGGCAGTGAAGAAAGCGAATGGCATGTTGGCCTTTATAACGAGAGGAGTTGAGTATAGGAGCAAAGAGGTCCTTCTGCAGTTGTGCAGGGCCCTAGTGAGACCACACCTGGAGTATTATGTACAGGTTTGGTCTCCAAATTTGAGGTAGGACATTCTTGCTATTGAGGGAGTGCAGCATAGGTTCACAAGGTTAAATCCCGGGATGGTGGGACTGTCATATGCTGAGAGAATGGAGCGGCTGGGCTTCTATACTCTGGAATATAGATGGATGACGGGATCTTATTGAAACCTATAAGATTATTAAGGGTTTGGACACGCTAGAGGCAGGAAACATGTTCCCGATGTTGGGGGAGTCCAGAACCAGGGGCCACAGTTTAAGAATAAGGGGTAAGACATTTAGAACGGAGATGAGGAAACACTTTTTCACACACACAGTTGTGAGTCTGTGGAATTCTCTGCCTCAGAGGGCGGTGGAGGCCGGTTCTCTGGAAACTTTCAAGAGAGATCTAGATAGGGATCTTGAAGATTGCGGAGTCAGGTGATATGTGGAGAAGGCAGGAACGGGGTACTGATTGTGGATGATCAGCCATGATCACATTGAATGGCGGTGTTGGCTTGAAGGGCCGTATGGCCTATTCCTGCACCTATTGTCTATTGGCTATCGCATCTCAAATTTATCTACCAATTACTTTAAATCTTTGCCTCTTGATTTTTGTTCCCTAAAGTAGCAGAATAGACTTTTCATACTTATTCCATCAGTGTCCATCATAGTTTTATAAGCCTCAGTTCATTCTTCTGTCAACATCATCTATTCCGTTGAAATATACTGGAAAGTATACAAAAAAAAAGCTTTTATATACCTTTTTTATATACCTTTTCAATCTGTAGGCTATCTTTAAGGACACTCCATACTACTCAGTATCCACAGTATTAAATGTATATTCCCATGCCTTGTTGCTCTTTCCCAAACACTACATTTTTTAAATTAAATCTCATCACACTTTTCCACTCAACTGACCAGACCACATATACGCTACATTTTTGGCAGTCCGGTCAGTTGAATAGAAATATGTGAGGTGAGATATCCCCCTGAAATTAAAAAAAACATTCACTTCACTGTCAAATATGTGGCTAATTTCATATCATGTACCAACTTATTTATCTTATCCCAATATGTTAAGTTTCAATCTTTAGTAATAAAAATCAGGGTACCTAGTACTGAGTCGAGTGGTGACGCCATCGAGTGCGGCTGCTTCGCCTGCAGCTGTCTGTTCTTTCATTCTTTTTGTTATTTTTAGTCTGTTTTAAAGTTTGTTTTTGGAGGTCTTTTAGTCTTTTCTATGTGGGGGGAGGGGGAAACTGTTTTTCTTAGTCACTTCCTGGTCGAGGATGCGACTATTCTCCGAGCCGCATTGTCGCCCCCTCCTCGCTGCCTACCATCTGGATTGGCGAGATCGGCCAGAGCTTCAGCTTCATCAGCGGCGCAGCACTGGATTCCATCATGGAGCGAGCGATGCCTTACCGGGAATCGCCTTGTTGGAGCTCCGAAGTGCTGAGACTGCCAACTTTAAACACCGTGGAGCTGTGGTCTGTGGAGCCCCATGTCACTGGTGCCGCTGACTTTCCAGCCGCTGGCGGCCCTGACTTTGAGATTGTGGAGCCTGGGATCTCTCACCAAGGTCGCCAGCATTGAATCTCCGTCAAGCTCGGGCTGTGGACTTTGGAAGCTGCGATCTCTGGTAGGAAGCAGCCGATTCGGAAGCTCCAGGCCGCTGAGAGTGTTCTTCCGTTCGAGGGCCTGAAACATCAGGCCATCGTTGCGGTGACTTGGGGATGTGGGAGGAAATCCAGAGCATTAGAGGAAACCCACGCAGTTACGGGGAGAATGCGCAAACCCCACAGAGACAGCACCCGAGGTCAGGATGATGTCTCTGGTCAGAATGCTGTCTTTGGTGCCTTCCCTCACAGTGGGAAACGTTGATTCCGCTGTAGGGGAATATTTTTTATGTTTTATGTTAAATTCTAAAGTATTGTGGTTATCTTATTTGTGTGCTGCATGGTAACTCAAATTTCACTACACCAATTGGTGTATGTGACAATAAATGTCCTTTGCCTTGTCCTTCTCCTTTGAGTCCTGTGGAACCTTCACAGTGACAAAAACACCTATCAATAATTACCAAAGATAGACACAAAATGCTGGAGTAATTTGGTGGGACAGGCAGCATCTGGATGAATGGGTGACATTTGGGGTTGAGACCCTTCTTCCAATAATTACCCTCTGTTTCCTACTGCTGAGGCAATTTGGGATCCAAGTTCTGACTTTTCCTTGAAGCCCATGCACCTTCACTATTTTTGACTAGCTTGCTGATCCTTGTCAAAATCTTTGCTGAAATCTGGGTAGGCAACATAAAATATTTTACCCTCATTGGTCCTCCTGGTAGCTCCTAAAATACAATCAATCATATTTTAAAATGCTGACGGCTTGATGAAGCTATGCCTTTCTAAATGAAGGCTCTTTCTGTCAGTCAAGTTGATTCAATAATTTGCCCAACACTCAGATTATTCTGGGTTATGTTAGGTTTGTTATTATTGTAAGGTGTACCAAGGTACAGTGAATAGCTTTTATTTGCCAGTTCTTCAATCAAATCAGATAACACTATACATGAATACAATCAAGCCAAGCTGAAGTACCACAGATACTAGAGTGCAGAATATAGTTTCTCAGCACTGTAGCATTACAATTCCAGAGAAAAAGTCCATAGTTTAGTTTATTATTGTCACGTGTACCAAGGTACAGTGAAAAGCTTTTGTTGTGTGCTACCCAGTCAGCAGAAAGACAATACATGATTACAATTGTGCCATTTACAGTATATAGATACATGATAAGGGAATAACGTTTATTGCAAGGTAAGGGCAGCAAAGTCCAATCAAGGATAGTCCGAGGGTCACCAAAGAGGTAGATAGTAGTTCAGCACTGTTTTGAGTTGTGGTAGTATGATTCACCTGTCTGATAATAGTTAGTAGAAACTGTCCCTGAATCTGGAGGTGTGTGTTTTCGCATGTCTATACCTTTTGCCTGATGGTAGAGGGGAGAAGAGGGAGTGGCCAGGGTGCGACTTATCCTTGATTATGCTGCTGGCCTTGCCAAGGCAGCATAAGGTATAAATTGGAATAGAAATTGGTCACAAGGGGTCATATCTTTGAAAACAATATTACACTTGTACAGAGTGAGACTGTATCATTCATCAGTATAATTCACTTCTTTCCCAGTAACTGGGAAACAATAGTGTCGACAATTAGAAAGCACATTGGAGCTTTATTGTTGAAGATGAGCATTATTTGATTTATGTAGAGGAGAAATAACTACCAAACTTAAATTGGGATCAGAAGCCCAGAACTCTGAAAATGTTTCTGATGAACATCTCTACAAAGTGTGCATTTTAATGACAGTAGTTGCAGCACATGGCATACAATCCTGGTTATTAAGATAATACATTGCTGATATGCATGCGCCAGATCATCGCGACTGGTTAAATCTAAGAAACAGGAAAAGCCTGGGATTTTCCACATTTCTTTTTCATTTTTGTTTGTAGTCAGTGAGCACCATGCACCAGCTAAATGTAATAAATAGGTTTCTGTTGTCTTGAATGAATGCTTTCAGCTGTCTGGGTCAGAAAGGACAGTGACGTGGTAACTTTTTAGGGAAATCAATACATGGCTGTTTTAAACATTGATGACTCACTCTTCCTCTGGGGAATGGAGGCTTTTATTGAATTTCAGATTCAGTGACTAATGTGCAGTCTTCAGTAACTCTAACCCCAATTATCGCAAAAGATGCAGCTAAAAAAAACACTGATCAAGTTGTATTCAAGGATGGCAGGACAACCTCTTTGACATATCTGTTCCATGTATCAATTTAAAGGATTTTTTTAAAAATTTAGAACATTCTAAATCAACTGTAAGCAATAAATACATTGATGCAATTTTTTGTATATATATATATATATATTTAAAAATAATGCTTTATTTCTCCCATCAATATCACCACGACTTGTATTCCCTGTTAATTCCTGGATTCAGTAATCATGACAGGCTCCTTCCACCCAGTCTATTGAATTCAATTTTATTTTAATTTACATCTCACCAAAGGCTTGGTTTGCCCAATCTGCACAAACTCTGGATCCATTTGATCTTTTGTTCGGCTCTTTTCCGCTTTTTAAAACGCATGTTTGAGATATGGGTGTCATATCTTCTGATGAAGGTTCTCCCACAGTTATTGGGGAATGAAGAAGAGATGAATTTGGAGATGCTAGGAATACAGATGCTGTTTTACAAAAAGAGACACAAGGTGCTGGAGTAACTCACCGGATCATGCAGCATCTCTAGAGAATATGGATAGGTAGTGTTTTGGGTCGGGACCCTTCTTCAGGCTAATTGTCATACCTTGAGGAGATTACCTTGAGGTAAATAGGTGGAGGGGCAGGTGTTATAGAGAAAGAAGGGACTTGGATAGACTTGGATAGGATGGGAAAGTGGGCAGCGAAGCGGCAGACGGAACATAGTGTAGCAAAGTGTGGAGTCATGCATTTTGGTAAGAGGAATAAAGGTGTAGATTATTTTCAAAATGGGGAGAGAATCTAGAAATCAGAGGTGCAAAAATCAAGGGACTTAGAGTGTTGGTGCAGGATTCCCAAAAAGTTAATCTGCAAGGCGAATCAATAGTAAAGAAAGCAAACGCAATGCTAGCATTTATTTCGAGAGGGCTTGTATTCAACAACAGGAATATAATGCTGAGGCTCTACAAGGCACTGGTCAGGCCGCATTTAGAGTATTGTGAGCAATTATGGGCATCGTATCTTAGGAAGGATGTGCTGGCTTTGGAGAGGGTCCAGAGAAGGTTTACAAGAATGACCCCAGGAATGAGTAGGTTAACATGTGATGAGCATTTGTTGGCACTGGGCCTATATTTGCTGGTGTTTAGAGGAATGAGGGGGGACCTCATTGAAATGTATAGAATAGTGAAAGGCTTGGATAGAGTGGATGTGGATGTTGTTTCCACTAGTGGGAGAGTCTAGGTCTAGAGGTCATAGCCTCAGAATTAAAGGACTTTCTTTCAGGAAGGGGATGAGGTGGAATTTCTTTAGTCAGAGGGTGGTGAATCTGTGGAATTCTTTGTCACAGAAGGCTGTGGTGGCCAAGTCAGTGAATATATTTAAGACAGAAATAGATAGATTCTTGATTAGTACGGGTGTCAGGGGTTATGGGGAGAAGGCAGGAGAATGGGGTTAGAAGGGAGAGATAGATTAGCCATGATTGAATGGCGGAGTAGACTTGATGGGCCGATCGGCCTAATTATGATGTTATGATCTTATGATTATGCAGAGGAGTAATAAAATGTAGACACATGCAACTGCAGTTGCAAGTTTGCAAAAAGCGATATAAAGTGCTAGAGTAACTCAACAATTCAGGCAGCATCTCTGGAAGTTGATTCCAGGATTTGGACCCAATGAAAATTAAGGTATGATGATTGTTTTTCTATGGCAGCAGGGTATGCATCGTGGCGAGGAAGCTGTTCGTGATGGTGGTGCAGTGCACCTGCTCTCTGTCGTTCTTGGAGGTCATGGGTTTGTGAATAGCTGTTGAAGTAGCCTGGTCAAGTAGCTAGTTCACTATCTGATACACATTGCAGTCACTGTGCACTAGCACTGACGAGAGTGGATGATGTCGTGCACAAAATCTAGAAATCTGTTGTTGCTCAGATGCACTGTTTGTGCTACTTACTATTTACTCAAATACTTGCATGGCTACAATAGGATTAGTATGCATGGAATGTGCACAGTGGTGTCAATTTACTCCTGGATTATGGCAATGAAGCTGGGAAAGGAATAGCAATGAGCAAACTGACATCTGATAGACTGAAAATGTTACTGCCTAATTTGTGCACCCTTTTGTGGCTGGTAGCTCCAAAGTTTATTATTTTACTGCACCTATAGTCTACAGATGGATAGATATCTGGATCAGGATATATTAGAGAATGCTGCTGGCATGCTTCTAAAAGGCCTTGTTTACAACTGGAATTTGTTGTCAAAGATAATTATACCTTTCTAAAAATTATGGATAAAGATTTAAGTATATTGTATCGTCTGATCTATAAGTTGAAGTTTAATTGGCATTTTGTTTCTATACTGATTTGGACTTTTCTATTAATTTCTAATTTGTGTAATTTTAGTTTTGAGTTGGAAAGAAATCCTGTAATAAAATGATGTATCTCTGTTCCATACAGATGATGCCAGAAATGCAGTAGTTGGATCACACGCTTCTCGTTCATCCATTGCTAACTTAGGACTTGTTGGAGAACATGGAAGCCAGAGCTCCTCACACACCAGTCAACCATCAGTGTTCACATTTGAAAACCCAATCCAGCTTCAGTCTGTTCTTTCATCGAGCGCACCACAGGACTACCTCTTTCTCCATCAATGTATGAGCAAGAAGATTGAAAATGCTAGGTATGAATCATTGGTTGAATACAGAAAATAATAATAACAAACTCTCTATTTAGATCTACAAAATATCAATCCAATATAAAAGCATTGAAAATGGCTCTCAGTACTTCCTGGTGTCTGAATAGATAATAAGCAGCACAAGCATGTTTTGCACTGCATTGAATTAGAATAAATGGTTTGGGCCTGAGATCACCAACATTAATTTACAGTTGGCTTGGCGATCGCTTCGCCGAACACTATATCGGTGAGACCAAGCGGAGGCTTGGCGATCGCTTCGCCGAACAGCAATAACCAACCCGACCTCCCGGTGGCTCAGCACTTCAACTCCCCCTCCCATTCCACATCCGACCTCTCGGTCCTGGGCCTCCTCCACGGCCAGAGTGAGCAACACCGCAAGCTGGAGGAACAGCACCTCATATTCCGCTTGGGGAGTCTGCACTTGAATATTGCAATTCTGTTAACCCTTGCTGTCTCCTCCCCTTCCCACCTCTCCCTCAGCCCTGGGGCCCTGGTCTCCCCCACCCTAGTCGCACCAGCTTCTCATTTTCACACCACAAACAGCTTACAATGGCTTGTTCCCTTTATCACCGGCATATCTTTCACTCATTGTTCCTTTATCTCTCCACATCAATATCTCTCGTTTCCCTGATTGACCAGTCTGAAGAAGGGTCTCGGCCCGAAACGTCACCTATAGATGCTGCTGCACCCGCTGAGTTTCTCCAGCTTTTTGTGTACCCCCCATTAATTTACAGTGGATGTTTAGAATGATTAATGAGAAGATTTGCATCCCTATGTTGGAAGGAACTGCAGATGCTGGTGTATACCAAAGGCTCCGCTGAAGAAGGGTCTCGACCCAAAACTTTATTCCTTGTCTCCAGAGATGATGCCTGACCTGCTGAGTTACCCCAGCATTTTGTGTCTATGTACATCCCTATCTTTTGTTGAATGAAGTGAGTGACAAAATAATTTGTGCAGGTGGTAAGTAATAATGTCAGCAAAAATGCAGTTTTTGCATATACTGCTTGAGCATTCTTATCTCTACGCTTATGGATTCAGATGTGATGATAGTCAACATTCGTGTAGGGTCAAATAGCTGCTATTTGATGGAAAGCATCAATGTTAAGGTTTATTTTGGTCTACTGAGAAAGTTACCAGTGGAGGGGTTGTTTTCTTTCAATAGTTTATTGGTGGCCTCTAATGGTGAGATGCCATCACTGCAAGTATATTCCACACAAGTCACATTGTCTCAGATTTCTGCACAGAGCTGCTAGCGTTTACAACACTATTGCCAGTGGCTGCAGAGTCCGGTACAATGCAGAACTTGCAAATTAGAAACATAGAAAATAGGTGCAGGAGTAGGCCATTCGGCCCTTCAAGCTTGCACCGCCATTCAATACGATCATGGCTGATCATCCAACTCAGTATCCCACAAGGGCCACATCTAACTCCCTCTTAAATATAGCCAATGAACTGGCCTCAACTACCTTCTGTGGCAGAGAATTCCAGAGACTCACCACTCTCTGTGTGAAAAATGTTTTCTTCAATTCGGTCCTAAAGGAATTCCCCCTTATCCTTAGACTGTGACCCCTTGTTCTGGACCTCCCCAACATCGGGAACAATCTTCCTGCATCTAGGCTATCCAACCCCTTAAGAATTTTGTAAGTTTCTATAAGATTCACCCTCAGTCTTCTAAATTCTAATGAGGACAAGCCAAGTCTATCCAGTCTTTCCTCATATGAAAGTCCTGACATCCCGGGAATCAGTCTGGCGAACCTTCTCTGTACCCCCTCTATGGCAAGAATGTTTTTCCTCAGATTTGGAGACCAAAACTGTACGCAATATTCCAGTTGTGGCCTCACCAAAACCCTGTACAACTGCAGTAGAGCCTCCCTGCTCCTATACTCAAATCCTTTCGCTATGAATGCTAACATACCATTTGCTTTTTTCACTGCATGCCTACTTTCAATGATTGGTGTACCATAACATCGTTGCATCTCCCCTTTTCCTAATTTGCCACCATTCAGATAATAGTCTACCCTCCTGTTTTTGCCAGCATAGTGGATAACCTCACATTTATCCACATTATACTGCATCTGCCATGCATTTGCCCACTTACCCAGCCTATCCAAGTCACCTTGCAGCCTCCTAGCATCCTCCTCACACCTAACACTACCCCCCAGCTTAGTGTCATCCGCAAACTTGTTGCATTCAATTCCCTCGTCCAAATCATTAATATATATTGTAAATAGCTGGGGTCCCAGTACTGAGCCTTGCGGTACCCCACTAGTCACTGCCTGCCATTCTGAAAAGGACCCGTTTACTCCTACCCTTTGCTTCCTGTCTGCCAGCCAGTTCTCTATCCACATCAATACTGAACCCCCAATAACGTGTGCTTTAAGTTTGTATACCAATCTGTTATGTGGGACCTTGTCGAAAGCCTTCTGAAAGTCTAGATATAACACATCCACTGATTCTCCCTTAGTCTAGATATAACACATCCACTGATTCTCCCTTATCCACTCTATTAGTTACATCCTCAAAAAATTCTATAAGATTCGTCAGACGTGATTTACCTTTCGTAAATCCATGCTGACTTTGTCCAATGATTTCACCACTTTCCAAATGTACTGCTATCCCATCTTTAATAACTGACTCTAGCAGTTTCCCCATTACCGATTTTAGACTAACTGGTCTGTAATTCCCCATTTTTCTCTCCCTCCTTTTTTAAAAAAGTGGGGTTACATTAGCTACCCTCCAATCCTCAGGAAATATTCCAGAATCTAAGGAGTTTTGAAAAATTATCACTAATGCATCCACTATTTCTGTGGCTACTTCCTTGAGTACTCTGGGATGCAGCCTATCTGGCCCTGGGGATTTATCGGCCTTTAACCCATTCAATTTACCCAACACCACTTCCCGGCTAACCTGGATTTCACTCAGTTCCTCCACCTTATTTGACCCCCGGTCCCCTGCTATTTCTTGCAGATTATTTATGTCTTCCTTAGTGAAGACAGAACCAAAGTAGTTATTCAATTGGTCTGCCATGTCTTTGTTCCCCATGATCAATTACATTTGTTTTAACTAATCTCTTTCTCTTCACATATCTATAAACACTTTTGCAGTCAGTTTTTATGTTCCGTGCCAGTTTTCTTTCATAATCTATTTTCCCTTTCCTAATTAAGCCCTTTGTCCTCCTCTGCTGGACTCTGAATTTCTCCCAGTCCTCTGGTAGGCTGCTTTTTCTGGCTAATTTGTATGCTTCATCTTTTGTTTTTATACTATCCCTGATTTCCCTTGTTATCCATGGATGCACTACCTTCACTGATTTATTATTTTGCCTAACTGGGATGAACAATTGTTGTAGTTCATCCATGCAGTCTTTAAATACCTTCCATTGCACATCCACTGTCAACCCTTTAAGAATCACTTGCCAGTCTATCTTGGTCAATTCACGTCTCATACCTTCAAAGTTACCTTTGTTTAAGTTCAGAACCCTTGTTTCTGACTTAATTATGTCACTCTCCATCCTAATGAAGAACTCAACCATATTATGGTCATTCTTGCCCAACGGGCCACGCACAACAATACTGCTAACTAACCCTTCCTCATTACTCAATACCCAGTCTAGAATAGCCTGCTCTCTCGTTGGTTCCTCTACATGTTGGCTTAGAAAACTATCCCGCATACATTCCAATAAATCCTCTTCCTCAGCACCCCTACCCATTATGTAGATTGAAGTCACCCCTTATAACTGTTTTACCCTTGTTGCACGCATTTCTAATTTCCTGTTTGATGCCATCCCCAACTCCACTACTACTGTTAGGTGGCCTGTACACAACTCCCACTAGCGTTTTCTGCCCCTTAGAGTTTCGCAGTTCTACCCATATCGATTCCACATCCTCCAAGCTAATGTCCTTCCCTTCTATTGCATTAATCTCCTCTCTCACCAGCAACGCTACCCCACCTCCTTTTCCTTTCTGTCTATCCCTCCTGAATATTGAATATCTGGATGTTCAGCTCCCAGCCTTGGTCCCCCTCGAGCCATGTCTCCGTGATCCCAACTATAGCATAGTCATTAATAGCTATCTGCACATTCAATTCGTCCACCTTATTACGAATGCTCCTTGCATTGAGACACAAAGCCTTCAGGCTTGTTTTTACAACACTCTTACTCCTTATACAATTATGTTGACAAGTGACCCCTTTTGATTTTTGCCCTGGAAACCCACCACCTCTTATTCTATGTTTATTATTTTTTCTTCTTTCCCCCCTACATGTAGGGTCTGAGTGCTTTCCTTCTCTGCCTCCTGCCTCAGACCCTGTCTACTGGCTTTCTCTATTTGAGTCCCTCCCCCCAACCGTTCTAGTTTAAAGTCCCCCCCAGTAGCCTTTGCAAATTTCCCTGCCAGAATACTGGTCCCCCTCGGGTTCAAATGCAACCCGTCCTTTTTATACAGGTCACTCCTTCCCCAAAAGAGGTTCCACTGATCCAGAAACTTGAATCCCTGCCCTCTGCACCAGTCCTTCAGCCAGGCATTTATCCTCCACCCTGCTCCATTCCTACTCTCACTGTCGCGTGGCATGGGAAGTAATCCTGAGATTGTTATCTTTGCGGTTCTTTTCCTTAACTCTCTTATTAACTCCCTAAATTATTCTTTTTAACCTATGCCATTGGTACCAATATGTACCACGACCTCAGACTCCTCTCCCTCCCTTTTCAGGATATCTTGGACACGTTCAGACACATCCTGGACCCTGGCACCAGGGAGGCAAACTACCATCTGGGTCTCCGGACTACATCCACAGAATCGCCAATCTGACCCCCTAACTTTAGAGTCCCCTATTACTAATGCCCTCCTCTTCTTTTCCTTATGCTTCTGAGCAAAAGGGCCGGTGTCTGTACCGCAGGCCAGGTCGCTGTTGCTACCCCCAGGTAGGCTGTCCCCTCCAACAGCACTCAAACAGAAGTACTTATTTCCAAGGTGTACAGCCACTGGTGTACTCTCTAGCGCCCGCCTCTGCCCCTTGCCTCTCCTAACTGTGACCCACGTGTCTGCCTCCTGTGGTTTTGGAGAGACTACCTCCCTGTAACTCCTCTCTATGACCTCCTCATTCTCCCTGACCAGACGGAGGTCTTCGAGCTGCTGCTCCAGGTTCCTAAAACACTCCTTTAGGAGCCCCATCTCTACGCACCTGGCGCAGATGTGTACGTTTGGAGGGCTACCCGACTCCATGACCTCCCACATCTGACATCCAGCTCAGTAAGCTGCCCTGGCACTCATACTTCCCTTACCCTAGATACAACACAAAATACAATATACAATACAAAAATACAATACAAAATACAAAGTACAGTACACTACAAACTGCTGAAATCTGACGGCCAATCAGCTGCGTACTCAAGTCCACCAATCAGCAGCTTCCTCAAGCCCAGTTAGTTGAGTGGAACGTTACGGATTTAGGTTCCTCCCTCACCAGCGGCTCCTGGGCCTCTGTAAAAACAAAGCCCCACGCTGGGTTTTTACATTAACCGGCAAAGCTCTAGCAGCAAGTTCACTGCTGGACTCCATGTGCAGTGCAGTGCTGGACCAAAGGTTTGGCAAGATTCCTCAACATTTAAACTGAGGGATCTGTTCTGGGATCCTGCGATTGGTGTAACCTGGCCCAGATTCTGCAGCTCATTCACCTCAATTGGGCTGTAGGACAACAAGGAAAATAGGCAAGGAAAAGATGATTTATGTGTTTTTAATTTGTCTTTCCTATTGTGCTTTTCATTTAAAAGTCTGGATTAGAGGGTCTCAGCTCCAAGGAGAGGTTGGATAAACTTGGATTGTTTTCTCTGGAACATCGGCGGTTGAGGGGAGGCTTGATAGAAGTATATAAATTTATGAGAGGCACAGATAGGGTAGAGGGTCGGACCAATTTTCCCAGTGTGGAAGTGTCCAACACTAGTGGGCACAGCTATGTGAGAGGGGGATAGTTTAATGGAGATGTGCGGAGCAAGTTTTTTACACAGTGAGTGGTGGGGGCCTGGAACGCATTGTCAGGGGTGGTGGTGGAGGCAGATATGATCACGTGACGTTTAAGAGGCTTTTAGATAGGCACGTGGAAATGCAAGCGAATATGGATCATGTACGGGCAGATGAGAGCATTGTAACTTGGCATCATGTTCGGCTCAAACATTGTGGGCCAAATATTATTTGAAATTTTGTATTTTTTTTAATCTTTCATTTCATTTTCAATCACATTTGGATGTTTCTGAATTACCAGACATTCAGATATATTGAAAAGCCCTTGACAGCAGGGTTGAAATGGTAAGACGCTAACACAGGAAATTCTTGGGGCAGGCCTTTCTCACGACCGCACTGTGCTCCTCGGTGCACTTCTGCGCAAGGTTTCAAGTCTTGCTTCATGGTAGATTCAGCCAGCAGTCAAGTGGTTTGCTGGATGGGACCAAAGTGGCAATCTGCACCTGGAGTCAGAGAAGGAGATGAATGAGGTCTTAAGTGAATCAAACCTTGGCACCACTGTAGCACTTTTGATTCCTGATCAGAAAACTGCATGTTCAACGAATGTGAGAGAGATAAAGTTTAAAGGAGATGTGCTGTGCAAATTATTTTACACGGAGTGGTGTGTCTGCCAGGGGTGGTTTTAGAAGCAGATACAATACTGGTGTTTAAGAGGTTCTTGGGTAGGGAATGCAGATTGAATGCTGGGAATAGAGGGATATGGATCAGATGCAGACAGAGGAAATTAGTTTAACATAATGGCACGTACTTAGTGGGCCAAAGGGCTTATTCCGGTGCTGTACTGTTCTATGTGCATTTAGTGGATTGACAATGGATTTAATTTTTGTACGATGGTGAAATTATCAATACAGAAATGTTCCACCCTTTGCATCCTTTGATGAATTTAGGTAAATTTGTCAAAGGATGCTAAGGGTGAAAAAATCTTCTTCAGGGATAATCTGCATCCTTTTTTTTCAAATCCAATGCAGGTTTTTATGTCATCTTAAAGTAGTGAACATTTCATTGATTAGAAATTAGCGACAGCCCTGAAGAGCAAGAGTATCGGTTAACAGTGGGCAGCATTGCTCCAGGGAAGAGCAAACAGCTGGCATCGGAGAAGTGGGCGAAAGTGAGCGTGAGGGTGTTGCAAGATGACAGTGGAATCCAGATGGAAAGGATATTGAGTATAGAAGTTGGGTTGTCATGTTAGAGACACACAGTGAGTCCACATTGTGTTCAGCTTTGATCACCATGTCATAGGAAATATGTTATCAACCTGGAAAGGGTGCCGAGAAGATTTGCAAGGACGTTTCCAGGACTCGAGGGCCTGATCTATAGGGGGGTTGAGTAGGCAAGGACTTTATTCCTTGGAGCGTAGGAAGATGAGGGAGCGATCTTATAGAAGTGTACAAGATCATGAGAGGAATAGTTTGAGTAAATGCACTGAGTAGGGGAATTGAGAACTGGACGACATTGGTTTAAGGTGGGAGGCGAAAGATTCAATAGGAACCTGAGGGGTAACATTTTTACACAAAGGGTGGTAGGTGTATGGAACGAGCTTAGACATATTTAGACAAGTTCATGAAAAGGACAGGTTCAGAGGGATATGGGATAATCTCCCGATCTACCTCATTATGGCCCTTACACTCTTTTTATGCACTTACGCTGCAGCAGCAACACCATAGAAACATAGAAATTAGGTGCAGGAGCAGGCCATTCGGCCCTTCGAGCCTGCACCGCCATTCAATATGATCATGGCTGATCATCCAACTCAATATCCTGTACTTGCCTTCTCTCCATACCCCCTGATCCCTTCAGCCACAAGGACCACATCCAACTCCCTCTCAAATATGGCCAACGAACTGGCCTCAACTACCTTCTGTGGCAGAGAATTCCACAGATTCACCACTCTCTGTGTGAAAAACGATTTTCTCATCTCGGTCCTAAAAGACTTCCCCTTATCCTTAAACTGTGACCCCTTGTCCTGGACTTCCCCAACATCGGGAACAATCTTCCTGCATCGAGCCTGTCCAACCCCTTAAGAATTTTGTAAGTCTCTATGAGATCACCCCTCAATCTTCTAAATTCCAGCGACATATTCTGCACTCTGTTTCCGTTCTCTTATTGGACAACCTGTTCTACTTGGAAATGATATTTTTGAACTCACGTGTGGTCTAATTTGCCTGGAAAGCACACAAAACAAAGCTTTTCAATTTATCTCAGTACACATGACAATAACAAGCCAGTATCCATACTTTTAATCATGCTAAATTAAAGAAAATTCCATATTCTTGCACATTCTGGTGTAAAAATATTCTAGTGAGCTCTTTTAATCTGTAAATGAACATCTTGTATTTTTATCTCCGTAGTCTTGCCCATGTCAAAACTGTGTCTCATATGTGCATGCGATGATCTTAAGGATTTATATCAGGTTTCTTTTTAGCCTGCTTTTAATTCCAGGAAATGGAGCCTCAATTTGCCCAAGCAACCTCGATTTTATAAACCACCTTGTATAGGATTTCTTCTCATTCTGTTTTAAATGTCCTTGGCAATCTAGAAATATGCACTATGCTCCCAAATGTGATCTGATCATTGTTCTCAATTCTAACTGCCTACCTCGTATTATTTTCTATTTCTCCGAAGTTAACCCGTCATTTTCTTTCACTATGGTCCTGTCAATATGTATAGCTGCGCCCGGCTGTTTTTGCATCATTTTTTCATATATCTTAGCTAATGACAATTGCTGGAAAGTCATTTGGATATCATAAACCTAATCAGCGAAGGAAACTACATGATGCAAGAAATTCCAGTACATGGTGCATTTCATACATTCGGAGCACCCAGAAAGCACTTAACCGCCAGTGAATTACTTTTGAAGTGTAGCGTTACAGATAAGTAAGCAAATTTGATAGCAAATTTGCACACTCAGTAAATGAGACGAATGACCAATTAACCTGTTTTGATGTGTTAGCTGAAGAAGAAATATTTGCCTGGAGAACTCTTTTGCTCTTTAGTCATAGTATTTTTTTTAATGTACCCGAGCATGCAGACCAAGAAAAGAGACAGTTAGATGAATTTTATTCCCATTACAATCATGGCAGTCACTTCAATTGTGGTTTTAGAGTTCACGATAGAGCAGGAAAAAGGCCCCCTACACGTTCCTTAATGCTATCGGGTATCTTTAGATATCTTTCTCCTAACACAGTACACACATAAACATATGAACTTGCAAATAGGGGTAGACAAGATTTTTACATAGACAGTGGTGGATTCCCAGAACACATTGCTACAGAACACTGAAATGCCACTGTTGTTTCTGCCTCCTGTGGTGATGGAGGCAGATACGACAGTGGCATTTCAGTGTCTTTTGGACAGGCACATGGATGTGCAGGGAAAGGAGGCATGTGTATTACGTGCAGGCAGAGATTAGTTTAACTTGGCATCATATTCAGCGCAGACATTCTGGGCCAAAGGATCTGTTCCTGTGCTGTACAATATCATGTTCTAGGTCACCTGGCCTCTCAAGCCTGGCCTGCCATTTAGTAAGATAATGGCTAATGTGATTGTAACCTCAACTCCTACCACGTAAACCTATCCCCTCCCCATGCTTGCTTATCAATAATCTTTCTACCATTCTACTTTTAAGTTAAGTCTTTAATACTTCAACCTCCCTTTGATTCTGAAAGAAAAAAATCTTACCTCAAACAGCTTGCTCTTTTTAAAACAAAAAAGAGCAAGCCATGATTTTTAAACAGAAAACCTAGTTCTAGATGTTCTACAAGAGGAAACATCTTCTCCACATTCAATTTGTCAAGAACCTTCAGAATCTTATACGGTTCCATAACTCTCACTCTGTTCATCTTCGGTGGATACCTGGCCAGTCTTCATAAAACAACCTGCCATTTCCAGGTATTATTCAAGCTGAATTAGATTAGGGCTTCAGAACGGAGTGTATTATGGAGATAAGCTTTTACTTTTAAGATTAATAAGATTATAAGATGTGCTTTTACTTTTACTATTAATACTGATTAGTATGAGATTTAAATTCCCATTACATGAACAGCTTTGAGTGCCACTCAAAGAAATATCCACTGACTATTTGCTTTACTGTTGGAACAGTTACACTGGTGAAAATGTTGTAAATTTGAAATTGTTTTTTGCCGTTACCTTCCTGCTGGTCAATGTATTTCCATGCCTGCACATTACGTTGCATAAGTACTCAATGTGCTGGAGGTCAGACTTATATTTTGCATTGGATCACCACTGCGTCCATACATATTTCCAGCTTGTCCTTACCTGAGGCACTAGATAGTCTTCAGGCCTGTAGGTTAACACCAGCCAAGGCTGGAGACGTGGTGTCCCCACAAGTGATACCACAAGGCTGTAGTGTGGTATCTTCCATTTGAATGGAATCACCAACTTCATTAAGGAGGTAAGAGAAGATTATGCATTTGTTTTTCTTCATTTCTCTTTATTATTGATGAATAATGTACATCAACTGTACCCAAGAGCTTCTCCATTCCTATAGCAAAGATAAGGCAAGGGAGGTTGGTTCAATTCAATTCAATTAAATCTTTAATTGTCATTGTGCAGTGTACAATACAGAGACAACAAAATGCAGTTGGTATCTCCGAAGGACGAACCTACAAATAAACAAGTAATTGCGCAGTAGTATGAGTATATACATCTATACATATACAGTGGTATCCGTGCAATTTGCTGGTGATTGGATAGTCCGGGGGCGACAGAGCAGTTACCATACCATACTGTGATGCAGTTGGTAAGGATGCTCTCGATGGTGCAGCAGTAGAAGTTCACCAGAATCTGGGGAGACAGGTGGACCTTCTTAAGTCTCTTCAGGAAGAAGAGACGCTGGTGAGCCTTCTTGATCAGCGAGGATGTGTTGTGGGTCCAGGATAGGTCATCGGAAATGTTGACCCCCAGGAACCTGAAGCTGGACACATTTTCCACCTCCGTCCCATTGATATGGATGGAGTTGTGCGTGCAGCCTCTCAATCTCCTGAAGTCCCCAATAAGCTCCTTGGTCTTCTTGGAGTTGAGAGCCAGGTTATTGTCGGCACACCATGCTGTTAGGAACTGAACCTCCTCCCTGTAGGCCGACTCATCGTTGTCGCTGATGAAGCCAATCACCGTCGTGTCATCTACATACTTGATGATGGTGTTGGTACCATGTACAGATATGCAGTCGTAGGTGAAGAGGGAGTAGAGGAGGGGGCTCAGCACGCAGCCCTGGGGTACGCCAGTGTTCAGGGTGAGGTTAGAAGAGGAGTGGTTATCCAACCTAACAGACTGTGGTCTGTTGGTTAGAAAGTCCAGTAACCAATTGCAGAGGGAGGGGTTGATGCCCAGGTCATCAAGTTTGGCGATCAATTTAAAGGGGATAATGGTGTTGAATGCTGAGCTGTAGTCGATGAACAGCATTCTCACATAAGTGTTTGTGTTGTCGAGGTGGGAGAGGGGTGAGTGGAGTGCCATTGAGATGGCATCCTCCGTGCTCCTGTTCTTGCGGTATGCAAACTGGTAGGGGTCCAGAGTGGGAGGTAGGCAGCATTTGAGGTGTGCCATGACCAGCCTTTCAAAGCACTTGGCGATGATAGGGGTGAGTGCAACTGGGCGGAAATCGTTGAGGCTCGCCGCAGTGGAGTGTTTTGGCACTGGCACAATGGAGGTAGTTTTAAGGCACGTGGGGACAACTGCCTGGGCAAGTGACAGAATCATAGAAAATAGGTGCAGGAGTAGGCCATTCGGCCCTTCGAGCCTGCACCGCCATTCAATATTATCATGGCTGATCATCCAACTCAGTATCCTGTACCTGCCTTCTCTCCATACCCCCTGAACCCTTTAGCCACAAGGGCCACATCTAACTCCCTCTTAAATATAGCCAATGAATTGCCCTCAACTACCTTCTGTGGGAGAGAATTCCACAGACTCACCACTCTCTGTGTGAAAAAAGATATTCTCATCTCAGTCCTAAAAGACCTCCCCCTTATCCTTAAACTGTGACCCCATGTTCTGGTTCCCCAACATCGGGAACAATCTTCCTGCATCTAGCCTGTCCAACCCCTTAAGAATTTTGTAAGTCTCTATAAGATCCCCCCTCAATCTCCTAAATTCCAGTGAGTACAAGCCGAGTCTATCCAGTCTTTCTTCATATGGAAGTCCTGCCATCCCAGGAATCAGTCTGGTGAACCTTCCCTGTACTCCCTCTATGGCAAGAATATCTTTCCTCAGATTAGGAGACCAAAACTGTACGCAATACTCCAGGTGTGGCCTCACCAAGACCCTGTATAACTGCAGTAGAACCTCCCTGCTCTTGTACTCAAATCCTTTTGCTATGAATGCCAACATACCATTCGCTTTCTTCACAGCCTGCTGCACCTGCATGTCTACTTTCAATGACTGATGTACCATGACATCCAGGTCTTGTTGCATCTCCCCTGTTCCTAATCGGCCACCATTCAGATAATAATCTACCCTTCTGTTTTTGCCGCCAAAGTGGATAACCTCACATTTATCCACATTATACTGCATCTGCCATGCATTTGCCCACTCACCCAACCTCACCAAGTCACCTTGCAGCCTCCTAGCATCCTCCTCACAGTTAACACTGCCCCCCAGCTTCGTGTCATACGCAAACTTGGAGATGTTGCATTCAATTCCCTCATCCAGATCATTAATATATATTGTAAATAGCTGGGGTCCCAGCACTGAGCCTTGCGGTACCCCACTAGTCACTGCCTGCCATTCTGAAAAGGACCCGTTTACTCCTACTCTTTGCTTCCTGTCTGCCAGCCAGTTCTCTATCCACATCAATACTGAACCCCCAATACCATGTGCTTTAGGTTTGTATGCTAATCTGCTTGTTGAAAGCCTTCTGAAAGTCCAGATATAACACATGCACAGGTTCTCCCTTACGACTCTACTAGTTACATCCTCAAAAAATTCTATAAGATTCGTCAGACATGATTTACCTTTCATAAATCCATGCTGACTTTGTCCAATTATTTCACCGCTTTCCAAATGTGCTGCTATCCCATCTTTAATAACTGACACTAGCATTTTCCCCACTACCGATATTGAACTAACCTGTCTGTAATACCCCTTTTTATCTCTCCCTCCCTTTTTAAAATTTCTCCCAGTCCTCTGGTAGGCTGCTTTTTCTAGCTAATTTGTATGCTTCATCTTTAGTTTCGATACTATCCCTGATTTCCCTTGTTATCCACGGATGCCCTATCTTCCCCGATTTATTCTTTTGCCTAACTGGGATGATCAATTGTTGTAGTTCATCTATGCAGTCTTTAAATGCCTTCCATTGCATATCCACCGTCAACCCTTTAAGAATCACTTGCCAGTCTATCTTGGCCAATTCACGTCTCATACCCTCAAAGTTACCTTTCTTTAAGTTCAGAACCCTTGTTTCTGAATTAACAATGTCACTCTCCATCCTAATGAAGAACTCAACCATATTATGGTCACTCTTGTCCAAGGGGCCACGCACAACAAGACTGCTAACTAACCCTTCCTCATTACTCAGTACCCAGTCTAGAATAGCCTGCTCTCTCGTTGGTTCCTCTACATGTTGGTTTAGAAAACTATCCCACATACATTCCAAGAAAACCTCTTCCTCAGCACCCCTGCCAATTTGATTCACCCAATCTATATGTAGATTGAAGTCACCCATTATAACTGTTTTACCCTTGTTGCATGCATTTCTAATTTCATGTTTGATGCCATCCCCAACTCCACTACTACTGTTAGGTGGCCTGTACACAACTCCCACTAGCGTTTTCTGCCCCTTAATGTTTCGCAGCTCTACCCATATCGATTCCACATCCTCCAAGCTAATGTCCTTCCCTTCTATTGCGTTAATCTCCTCTCTAACCAGCAATGCTACTCCACCTCCTTTTCCTTTCTGTCTATCCCTCCTGAATATTGAATATCCCTGGATGTTCAGCTCCCAGCCTTGGTCACCCTGGAGCCATGTCTCCGTGATCCCAACTATATCATATTCATTAATAACTATCTGCACATTCACCTCATCCACCTTATTACAAATGCTCCTTGTATTGAGGCACAAATCCTTCAGGCTTGTTTTTACAACACTCTTACCCCTTATACAATTATGTTGAAAAGTGGCCCTTTTTGATTTTTGCCCTGGATTTTTCTGCCTGCCACTTTTACTTTTCACCTTGCTACCTGTTGCTTCTACCCTCATTTTACATCCCTCTGTCTCTCTGTTCATGCTCCCATCCCCCTGCCACATTAGTTTAAATCCTCCCTGACAGCACTAGCAAACACTCCACCAAGGACATTGGTTCCCTTCAAGCCCAGTGCAGACCGTCCTATTTGTACTGGTCCCACCTCCCTCAGAACTGGTTCCAATGCTCGAGAAATTTGAATCCCTCCCCCTTGCACCATTTTTCAAGCCACGTATTCATCTGCAATATCCTCCTATTTCTACTCTGACTAGCACGTGGCACCGGTAGGAGTCCAGAGATTATTACCTTTGAGGTCCTACTTTTAAGTTTATCTAGCTCCCAAAATCCACCTTGTAGGACCTCATCCCGTTTTTTACCTATATCGTTGGTGCCAATGTGCACCACGACAGCTGGCTGTTCACCCTCCCCCTCCAGAATGTTCTGCAGCCGTTCAGTGACATCCCTGACCCTTGCACCAGGGAGGCAACATACCATCCTGGAGTCTCGTTTGCGGCCGCAGAAACGCCTATCTATTCCCCTTACTATTGAGGTTGAAGATGTCAGTCCAGATCCTGAGGTCAGGTCCTGAGGACGCGCCCGGGGATGCCGTCAGGGCCTGCAGTTTACGTACATTGATCCTACTCAGTGCCACGTGCACTTCATAGGGGTTGAGTGTGAGGGGCTGGTGGTCATCGGGGAGCACAGCCTTGATGGCCAACTCTTGGTTGGCCCTTTCAAAGCGGCCATAAAAGTGATTGAGTTCCTCGAGGAAGGATTCGTCGCTGGAAGTGGGGGTGGAGTTGGTGGCTCTGTAGTCAGTGATGGCCTGGATGCCATGCCACATGTGTCGGAGGTCAGAGTTGCTGTCGAAGTTCTCCTCGATCCGCACTTGTATCTGTGTTTGCCGTTCTTGATGCTCCTCTTCAGATTGGCTCTCGATGAACTATAGGCACGGGCATCGCCTGAGCTGAAAGCAGAGTCCCGTGCTTTCAGCAGTCGCCTGACCTCGCTGTTCATCCATGGCTTCTGATTCGGGTATGTGGTGATTTGTTTGAGAGTGGTGACACTGTTGATGGAGGAGTTGATGAAGTCCAGAACAGAGGAAGTATAGGCGTCAATGTCAGTGTGGGAGTCAAGGGTGGCCTGAGCTGCAAACGCATCCCAGTCAGTGTTACTAAAACGCTGCTGGAGTGTGGAGTCCGCTTCATCTGACCAAACCTTGACTGTCCTCACTGTGGGTTTAACGCGTCTGATGAGCGGGGAGTACTTAGGGAGCAGGAACAATGATAAGTGATCAGACTGACCAGGGTGGAGGAGGGGGATGGCTTTGTACGCTTCAGCCATGTTGGTGTAGACTTTGTCCAGTGTCTTGTCCTCACTAGTGGCGGAGGAGACATGTTGGTGGAATTTGGGGAGTCTTCAGGTTGGAGTGATTGAAGTCACCCGCAACAATGAAGGCTGCGTCTGGATTGAGGGTCAGTTGTTTGCTAATGGCAATGGTTGAAGTCAATGACTCTTTAATCGTCTCAGTCACCCAAACTGAAAGGCAGGTGTTCGGAGGGTGGTTGGAATCTTGAACTCTGAGTGAGTGGTTGAATCAGAGTCTGGAGAACACTTGAATTGCAAGGCACAGAGAGCTATGGAGGAAGCACTGGTTCGTGGGGTTAGCAGGTATGGGTATTTGATGGTCAGCGTGGACATTTCATTTTAGAGATAATGCGTGGAAACAGGCCATGCCTACCATTGATCATCCATTCAAACCAGTTTGATGTTATCCCACTTTATCATCCACTCCCTACATACTCGGGGCAAGTTACAGAGGCCAAACCAGAGCACCCGAAGGTGCACTGCTCACAGGTAAAAACGTGCAAACTCTTCACAGACAGCATCCAAAGTCAGGATCAAACCCAGGTCTCTGGCACTGTGAGACAGCAGCTCTATCAGCTGAACCCCTGTGCCACCCAAATAGTGGGCCAAAGCGTCTGTTTTAGTGTTGTAAAGATTCTAATAAATTAAAACAAATATTTGGCCTTCTGGCAGCTTATGCAGTCATCGGGTGGTCCGGGTGTGGGATCGTCGGATGCATGGATTGAAGCTCAGTTCTTGCTTCATAAGTAATCATAAGTAAGGATATTGGAAATTTTGCCGCCATGCATTTTCGACCATTGACTTTTAACTAAAGTTTTAACGTTTCTTGGAAGGTTATGACATTTTATCAATCATATGCCTTGTTTCCTCAGTTGGTCAGTGTCTTACAGTAGCAGTGTGGTGTGTTATTTATGGTTGCTTTTGTTTTTAAGTTTATTTCCAATCTTTTCCATTTCAGCCACCTTTATATTTTAATATTTGTATATTGTTCAGTCACTGAATGCAATATTTATGCTGAGGTGGAGAACATAATTCCGAGACGGGAATGAAAGCATTTATTGCAGTGATGATCTGAAGGAAGTATTGCACTGATTGTTGTTTGTCTCCGATTGTATTGTGCAGGAGTGCCAGCTTTTCACAGTCTATGCCCTTGCCAGGGTCCATAAAGAGGAATGGAGAGACATCTGTACATAAATCGCCACGGGGTTACTCGCACTGTGTCAACGGGATGAATGGACAAATCCATGGCTTTCACAGTTTACCAAAACCAGCAAAACAACATATGGATCAAAGAGACACCATGGCTTATGACTTACCCAGGAGTCTGGGGTCTGATGATGTGGTCAGATATGGCTCATCCGGGTTAGACAATGATGATGAAGCAGTGTACATCTTCAATACTCCCAACAGCACCCTTTGCAGGCGGCTCAGTGAGGTTTCCACCCACTCTTACGATGTTCCATCCACACCTTTGTCCAACTACCATATTCCAAGGACATTCACCTTTGACAAAAATCACAACACGCTTTCCACAGGCTCTGGTGACTCGGCCTCTGCACCTCCCCCACGGCCACCTAAGCCTG
Source organism: Okamejei kenojei (assembly GCA_035221665.1). Taxonomy (NCBI): domain Eukaryota; kingdom Metazoa; phylum Chordata; class Chondrichthyes; order Rajiformes; family Rajidae; genus Okamejei; species Okamejei kenojei. Next base: position 54,961,232 of record CM069136.1, read on the forward strand.
CACAAGTCGATTGGAGGCCAGAAATAAATAGCCCCAAGCAGCATTCTCGAAATGCCAAAAGCAAACAAACGATGTCAGCAGCAACAATCCCCAGAAGAAACACTGTTCCTGCAGTGGATAGCAACAGACTTCACAGAGGTAAAGTATTTTTAAATAATATGCACTCCAAATTCCCACTTCCGACTTCAGGTGTATCACCTCCCTACACTCGGGTCTGGATCAAAATTCCATCTCTCTGAACATTATTCGTGATTACATTAGCTGGATCAACCCTAATCATTCTGCTTTCACTTACTTGCCTTTAACAAAGCAAAAAGCAGCAAACCTCAGATCCTAGAAAGTTAATTTAGAAATAAGATATTCCTGGAGCCACTGCACAGTTGAAGATCGATAAAGGGAATAGCTGAAGTGTTTTCACTGGATAGCAGAATCTAAAGCTAGGTTTATGATGAGGAGAAAGATTTAAGAGACCTGTGGAGCAACATTTACCACACAGAGGATGGTGTGAATATACAATGAAAGAGTTATAGGAATTGGTTACAATTACAACATTTAAAAGACTATTGTACAGGAACATATATAAAGGAAAGGTATGGAAGGATATGGGCCGGGTGTAGGCAAGTGGGACTAGCTCAGTTAGGCAACTTAGTTGGCATTGTCAAGGTGGGCTGAAGGGCCTGTTTACATGCAGCATAGTTCTATGACAATTTTTTCTATGGAGTGAGCACAAGTCAACAATGTGGAAACAAATCAAGTGTTTCCAACCATTTCTGTCTTTGATTTGAAAACAGATAATGGAAATGACGCTGACAGTATTACAATCCAAAGCTAAAAAATCCACATCCACAGATGTGTCAGGTAGATGCTGATGTAGTAATGACGAAAATTATCCCACTCTAACAAACCATCTTCTTCTTCTTAAGCCCTTTGCTCCCTCTAGGGAGCATAGGTCATTGACAAATGTCCTCCTCCTCACTCGGTTGTTGGCAGTTCTTTTGAGATCTCCCCAGTTGAGCCCACTCTCAGACATTTCTGTCTGGACACCTCTTCTCCAGCTGTTCCTGGGGTTCTAACAAACCATGCGTTTCAGTAATGAAGAGCACAAGCTCATTATGTGCAGACGCATAAAATGAGAAAAGGTAGGTTTAAAATTGAATCACTGAGTTTGCGAAATCTGATAGGAGACCTGATATAGTTTTGTAAAATTATGGGATCCATAGATAGGGTAAACAGTCTGAACTTTTTTGTGAGGATGGAAAAATCAAAAGTGAGAGGGCATAGCTTTACGGTGAAGGGGGGGGGGGGGTAGCAAAGTTTAAAGGGGCTATGAGCCACAACTTTTTTACACTTAGGGTGGCGAGTGCTTGGAATGCACTGCTGGTGGTGATGGTTGTTGGTGGTGTATCACTGCAGACATTATGCTGGGAAGTGGGGGGGGGGGGGGGGGGGGAGAGGAAAATCACTAAAAAGATGGTAAGAACATGTTATTTATGCTTGTTACTGTTGGGCAAGAATAAAGCTGTCACCATATTCTAAATCATAAACTTAAATATGAAACAGGATTTCTCAGTCATGATATTGTAAATTTGAAGGCAATTAGCAACACAACGTTTGTTTTTTTGCATTTCAGTCTTTTGAATTAGTTTGCTAGTATTGAATTAAAATCAGTATGTTCATATTTAAAGCAGGAAGGACAAAAGTATATTTGAAGGAAAGCCCCTCCTTCAAATATACTTTGTCCTTTCAGAAAAGAGCCTTAAAATTCCTGCTTTAAATATGAATGCACGGATTTTAATTCACCACTAGCAAACTAATTCAAAAGACTGAAATGCAAAAAAAAAAGTTGTGTTGCTAATTAATTACCTTCAAATATACAAAATTATGACGGTCAGAAATACTGTTTTGCATTTAAGTTTATGATTTAGAATATGGTGATTGTTTTATTCATGCCCACCAGTAACAAGCATAAATGATTTAGGCAGGCACTACAAAGGATTTTGTTTGCACATGAATTTCCAATGTTACACTGCTGCAAGTGAAGGGCCTTCGGAAAACATAAGGTCAGAAGACACACCTTTAAATGTATTTTTTATGAAACAGACACCATTTCAGCTGAGTACTAATATAGTCCCATTTCAATGCTGATATGTAGACGTATTAAAATCAATTTTAACTAATGTTTCCGCATTATCAGCTTCTTCGTGTGAAACGTATGATTATCCCCGTCTCACCGCAAAAACTGAAGGTCGCTCCATGGAGTCCGTTAATGATGGATTCAGTTCTTACTTGGTAGGAATGCACAATTATATTTTTACAGCCCATTACTGTCCTGAATCTATGACTCTTTAGTGAATATTATCATGTATTCTGTATTCTGCTGTATCGCTTGTCTTGCAAACCAGATTTTTGTGGTTGAATTATCATCAGCCTCCATCGTTGCTCAGTGAAACCTGCACCAACTTCTCAGATCTGCATTTGTAGTCAAAGGAAAATGATCAAGCCTTGTTGGAGTCAGATGCAAATGAGTTATAAGAGTGTAATAAGTCACAATTATTGCCCTATCTGCCCTTAATTAATTTTATATTTATGGAATGTAGAATTCTCTGCTTTCTAAAAAAAAGTTTGAAGACCTCAAATAACTTTTTTTTAATGTTTATACTTCAGCTTATAACTTCACTCCATTCTGAACCAATTATTACAATAAACACTTGTTATAATGGACCATGGTGGGTGGGTGGGGGGGGGGGGGGGGGGGGGGGGGGGAAAGAAGGAAGAAAGGTGTCTGTGATTGCCGATTGGCCATCATGACTGAGTGTAATATATGGCATTTCATGAACAGCACTGAGAGAGGTGCCTTTTTTTCAGCTCCACATTAAACCAAAGCCTTACCTGCCCTCAGCTACAAAGTTCCCAGGTCTGAATACAGGCAGTGGCGGCGGAGGTAGATGCGGCCAAGGAAGCTGCGTGGGCCAGGGGGTTGTGTTGGCAGCCCTTCCTGGAAGTGGCATCAGCAGTGGTGGTGGTGGTCAGTATAACTGCAATCCGTTACAAAGAGGTCCGTAAAAATGAGGGTTTAAAGTATTTCACTTCCAAACAAAAACCTGTTCATTGCTATTTATCTTCAAAGTGATTGGCTGCTCAGCTTTTGGCATTAGGAATTTAGTATTTGCAACCTCAAATATAAATTCTGCTTGTCTGTCACTTCCAAATAAAAAGGTCTACTTGATAACCATATAACCATATAACAATTACAGCACGGAAACAGGCCCTCTCGGCCCTTCCAGTCCGTGCCGACCATTTGTTTTCCCCTAGTCCCATCTACCTGCACTCAGACCATACCCCTCCATTCCCTTCACGTCCATATACCTATCCACTTTACTCTTAAATGTTAAAATCGATCCTGCCTCCACCACTTCTGCTGGAAGCTGATTCCACACAGCCACCACCCTCTGAGTAAAGAAGTTCCCCCTCACGTTACCCCGAAACCTCTGTCCCTTAATTCTCATGTCATGCCCTCTTGTTTGAAACTTCCCTACCCTCAATGGGAAAAACGTATCCACGTTGATACAGAATGTTATTGATATTAGTATTCATTTATTATTGTATGTGTACCTGGATACAGTAAAAAAAATGTTGTGCACATGCTATCCAGTCAAATCATATTATACATAAGTATAATCAAGCCATGCGTGTGTAAGAGGTGGTACAATGAGAACAATACTAGAGTGAAGAATATGGTGCTACAACACTATAGCATTTCAGATATAGAAAAATACCAGATTTTTTATAAGTGTAAGATCTGTGGTGAGATAGGTCGGAGATTGGGACTAAACCTTAACTTGTGGGAGTACCATCCATTAGTCAGATAACAGCAAGGAAAATGCTGTTTTTTAACATTCAGGCTTTTGTATTTTCTACCTAACAGGAGAGGGGAGAAGAGGAAAAGAGAAAAGGGGGGAAATAGTGCTTGATTATGTTGACTGTTTTCCCGAGGCAGTGTGAAATGTAACAACTCTAAATGTTTATTTTATTGTACTGCCTCAATTGGTAAAGTACATGTGATTCTTCATTTGTTTCCTTTTGTACAAACAATCTCTAGCTCAGCTCAGATCACTGGAAACGTCGTACAAACCACTTACGAATCCATTAGTTTAGCAATCAGTTGTAATTCTTCAATTGCCACATTACACTTCTGGCACCTCATAATGTAACTAGTAGAACCACTGCCTCATGGATTCAGAGACCTGGGTTCAATCCTGACTCGGGCACTGTCAGTATGGAGTTTGTACATACTAGTCATATATTTTATTTATCCCATATTCTCATCAACTTCCCCTCCCCTCGGGGGTGGGGGAGTTACGGGGAGAAGGCAGGAGAATGGGGTCTAGTCGCACCAGCTTCTCATTTTCACACCACAAACAGCTTACAATGGCTTGTTCCCTTTATCACCGATACGTTTTTGCATATCTTTCACTCATTGTTCCTTATCTCTCCACATCACCGTCTATATCTCTCGTTTCCCTGATCCCTGACCAGTCTGAAGAAGGGTCTCGACCCGAAACGTCGCCCATCTCCTTCGCTCCTTAGATGCTGCTGCACCCGCTGAGTTTCTCCAGCTTTTTGTGTACCCTGGAGTTTGTACATTCCTTCTGTGGTTTCCTCTGGGTGTTCCAATTTCCTCCCACATCCCAAATATGTGCAGGTTGGTGGGTTTGTTGGCCACTGTGAACTGCTCCTGGTGTGCAGTTGAGTGGTAGAGTCTGCGATGAGAGACATAAGACATAGGAGTAGAATTAGGTCATTTGGCCCATCGATCCCACTTCACCATTCAATCACTGATCTATTTTTCCCTCTCAACCCCATTCTCCTGCCTTCTCCCCGTAACTCCCCCACCCCCGAGGGGAGGGGAAGTTGATGAGAATATGGGATAAATAAAATATATGATTGACAAAATATTAGCTTAAACAGTTAATTGATGATCAGTGTGGGCTTGGTCTGCAAAAAGGATTGTGTTTCACATTGCATCTCTTTCTATGACCTACAATCTTTCAGTCAAATTTCAGGTCTTATAGGATGAAGCAAATGCGGAATTCGAGTAAAAATAATATATATATATTTTTTTGTTTTCCAAGCTGACATGTCATCAAAACCAAAACAATGTTAAGCAAGGCACACTGAAACCCATCTAGCATTGGTTCTGATGTATGCTGAAACAAAATTCTTGTGTCTTCACAGAGAACAAAATTCACGGCATCCCAGTCAGAAAGTATGGAATCTGAGGACAATTACGTGCCAATGAACCCAGGTTCCTTGTCTCCATTTAATACAACCAACCCGGAAAGTCATCAAGATGTCTATATGCCCATGAGTCCTGGTCCCCACCACTTTGACTTCTCTGGATTCTCTTCAGCCACGTTTCCTTCCCGCAAAGGAAGTACAGCTTCTTTCTGCCTCAAAGCTAATTTTCCTGCAGAGTTGCTGCCGCCTCCAGTCAATCGTAATCTTAAACCAGACAGAAAATGTGAGTTTTTACAATTTCATTAACATTTACTGTAAATGGAAAATATTTTCTTTTAAGATCCATTAAGCACAGTGGCACAGTGCTTAACCTACCAGACTTATAATTCTGAGAACTAGACAAATATTCGTGAACAGGTTCAAAACCATCTCATTAATAACTTAACATTTTAAAAAATCCTAGCTTTGAGTATGATGGTAAAATAGCCAGATTGACGTAAAGTTCATCTGCTTCACAAATGCTCTGCAGGGGAGAAACCTGCCATCATTACCCAGTCTGTGTAATATGGATGTGCCAACCCAGTTGAGTCTCAGATGTCTGTAAGGCACTCAATTCCAAGGCAGTTTGGGACAGACAATAAATGTTGGTTTTTCAGTGACACCCAGATCCTGAGAAATGAATAAATTAAAAAATATTAAAATTTAATCTTCAACATAATACATTGTTATAGGTTGTTTGTCACTGTGAGAAATTTGCAGTCAGACAATGGCAAACATTCAAGGATGTCCTCAAAGCCTTCCCCAATGGCTCCTTGGAAACTTAGGCTTATGTCCGATTAACGTGGTGAAGGAGCGTTTGGGATAGTACTGGGAACCTCAAGACCATGAATATGGAACATGCAGAGGTCCTCATGAAACACCAGGAGCAGACCATGTCACAAACTCTCTGTCCACTCTTCCGTTGGGCCACCCGCTGCTCGATGTGTGGGTTTAAACTAAATAGTGGGAGGGGCAGGGATTGACAAATTGGGAGTATAAAGATGGAGTTAAAGGGGAAGTGAGTGCAGGAAATGTTACAAAAGACTCCCGAAATAATGGGAAGGAAAGTTTGAGAAGGGATAATAGAGTGTCAGGGCCAATAGTGAGGGGGGAGGTGAATACTGAAGCCAAAGTGTTGTATACGAATGCACAAAGTATAATAAATAAAGTGGATGAGCTTGAGGCTCAGTTAGAAATTGGCAAGTATGATCTTGTGGGAATTACAGAGACATGGCTGCAAGAGGGCCAGGGCTGGGAACTGAATATTCAAGGGTATATGTCCTATCGAAAAAACAGATGGGCAGAAGGGGTGGGTAGCTCTGTTAGTGAGGAATGAAATTCAGTCCCTTGCGAGGGGTGACATAGAATTAGGAGATATACAGTCAGCATGGATAGAACTGAGAAATTGTAAGGGCAAAAATACCCTAATGGGAGTTATCTACAGGCCCCCAAACAGTAGCCTGGATTTATGGCACAAGATGAATCAAGAATTAAAATTGGCATGTTGTAAAAGTAATGCTACGGTTGTTATGGGAGATTTCAACATGCTGGGAGACTGGGAAAATCAGGTTGGTACTGGACCCCAAGAAAGGGAGTTTGTGGAGTGCCTCCGTGATGGATTCTTAGAGCAGCTTGTACTGGAGTGTACCAGGGAGAAGGGAATTTTGTATTTAATGTTGTACAATGAACCGGATTTGACAAGGGAACTTGAGGTAAAGGAGCCATTAGGAGGTAGTGACCATAATATGGTTTGTTTTAATCTACAATTGGAGAGGGAGAAAGGTAAATCAGAGGTGTCAGTGTTACAGTTGAACAAAGGGGACTGGGGCCATGCGGGAGGAGCTGGCCAAAGTTCACTGGAAAGACACCCCAGCAGGGATGAAAGTGGAACAACAATGGCAGGTATTTCTGGGAATAATACAGGAAGTGCAGGATCAGTTCATTCCAAAGAGGAAGTAAGATTCCAAGGGGAGTAAGGGGTGACCATGGCTGACAAGGGAAGTCAGGGACAGTATAAAAATAAAAGAGAACAAGTATAACATAGCAAAGATGAGCAGGAAGCCAGGGGATTGGGTAACTTTTAAAGAGCAACAGAAGATAACCCAAAAAGGCAATACGGGGAGAAAAGATGAGGTACGAAGGTAAGCTAGCCAAGAATATAAAGGGAGATAGTAAAAGCTTCTTTAGATATGTGAAGAGGAAAAAATTTGTTAAGACTAAAATTGGACCCTTGAAGACTGAAAAGAGAAAATGTATTATGGGGAACAAGGAAATGGCAGACGAGTTGAACAGGTACTTTGGATCCATCTTCACTAAGGAGGACACAAACAATCTCCCTGATGTACTAGTGGCCAGAGGATCTTGGATGACGGAGGAACTGAAGGAAATTCACATTAGGCAGGAAATGGTACGGGGTAAACTGATGGAACTGAAGGTTGATAAATCCCCAGGGCCTGATGGTCTGCATCCCAGTGTACTTAAGGAAGTGGCTCTTGAAATTGTGGATGCATTGGTGATAATTTTCCAACGTTCTATAGATTCAGGATCAGTTCCTGTGGATTTGAGGGCAGCTAATGTTATCCCACTTTTTAAGAAAGACTGGAGAGAGAAAACAAGAGAAAACAAATGCATGGCAGATGCAGTTTAATGTGGATAAATGTGAGGTTATCCACTTTGGTGACAAAAACAGGAAGGCAGATTATTATCCAAATGGCGCGAAATTGGGAAAAGGGGAAGTACAATGGGTTCTGGGGGGGTCCTTGTTCATCAGTCACTGAAAGTAAGCATGCAGGTACAGCAGGCAGTGAACAAAGCGAATGGCATGTTGGCCTTCATAACAGGGATAGTTGAGTATATGAGCAAAGAGGTCCTGCAGTTGTACATGGCCCTAGTGAGATCACACCTGGAGTATTGTGTGCAGTTTTGGTCTCTACAAATTTGAGGAAGGACATTCTTGCTATTGAGGGAGTGCAGCGTAGGTTCACAAAGTTAATTTCCGGGATGGCGGGACTGTCATATGTTGATAGAATGGAGCGGCTGGGCTTGTATACCCTCCAATTTAGAAGGATGAGAGGGGATCAGTGAAACATAAGATTATTAAGGGTTTGGACATTCTAGAGGCAGGAAACATGTTCCTGATGTTGGGGGTGTGCAGAACCAGGGGCCACAGTTTAAGAGGGGTAAGCCATTTAGAATGGAGATGAGCAAATACTTTTTCACACAGAGAGTTGTGAGTCTGTGGAATTCTCTGCCCCAGAGGGCGGTGGAGAACGGTTCTCTGGATGCTTTCAAGAGAGAGTTAGAGCTCTTAAAGATAGCGGAGTCAGGGGATATGGGGAGAAGGCAGGAACGGGGCACTGATTGTGGACGATCAGCCATGATCACATTGATTGGCGGTGCTGGCTCGAAGGGCCAAATGGCCTATTCCTGCACCTATAGTCTATTGCAGTGGTTCTTAACCTCGGTATCGGGATCTCATGGGGGGGGTCGTTTGGGGCATTTCCGGGGGACATGAAGGGGTCATAAATAACATATCCATTTGTTGAGTAGACAAAATGTCTGAAGAAGGGTTTCGGCCCGAAACGTTGCCTATTTCCTTCGCTCCATTAATGCTGCCTCACCAGCATTTTTGTCTACTATCCATTTGTTGAGCCCATTTTTAGGAAGCTAACAAAGGTACATACCACATTCAGTATTCTGTTCGCGTATGTAAGTGCATGTGCCAAAAAAATTAAAAAAAACACTGGCCTATTGTCTATTGATCCATGGAAGTCTATAGATCCCACATTGGCCTCATCAGCCATTTCAGAATTCACCAGTGAAAGAGGGTCCAGTGAAAGAGGGTCATCCTCAATCCAAGGGACTGCCTCAGGAGAAGACTCGGTTCCTTGTTAAAATAATCAAGACACCTGTAGATATACCACAACCGTTGGGAAATTGTGCATAGAATATTAATTGTAGTTCACGAAAGTTCTCCTGGTGGGGGATTCTGGTATCAGGTTTTGAATTTGAAAATGGACCATGAGGTATCATAATTTTAAACATCTTTTCTGCTCCACGTTTCAGAGTCACGCAATTTGAAATGGTCAGAACAGTCACTAGTTAATGGTATATTCTTCTATATTTTGTGTTTATATTTCAGCCAAGGCAGGACCTTTGGAAACAAGAAACCACACAGTCATTGATGAGCTTCCTTTCAAGTCCCCTGTTACCAGATCTTGGTCCAGGCCAGTGTAAGTCTTTATCTCAAAGCTCACAAGGACACTAATTGTAACTAATATTAAAAAAATCTTGACTTCTTGCTGGCAAATATCTCAGTCAGTTAGGCAGCATCTGTGGAAAAAGAATCAAAGTTTTGGCTCAAGTGGAATGCTTATTTTATTCATTGGTTAATAATATTTAATTCATTTATTGCTTGGGGGGGAAAGTCCATCTCCTTAAAATAAAAACAAGTGCTGGAAATGCTCAATAGATCACAAGAGAGTTACAAATTTAACGTTCAAGGGTGATAACCTGTAACTCATTATAAGCAAGTGTAGAAGCTGCAAAATGGTGGAGGGGGCCCAAAAGACAGGGTCGAGCCTCAGCTGGAGAGGATGGTAGAAACTCCCTGCCTGACCTGCTGCACACTTCTAGCATCCTGCAACTTTTGTCAACATCCACACTACTTGATGTCTACCGAGTCAGACCTCTTCCAGAAATGTTGATTTTGGAGTTCTGCTCTTCGCTTCCCACAGGATTGCATTTCAGAGTTCCATTTTATTTTCCCTTGGCAACTATCTCAGATTTACTTCTCATTGGTTCAACCAAAATTAAGCCCTCCGTGTTTTGGATCCATCACTAATTATACACCATCCATGATCTTCAGCAGTCCTCAAGCACTACTCTTGCTGCATCCTGAGATCCACGTACTGCCATATCTGGGCACCCAAACTTTCCTCAGCAGCACAATCTCACTTAGTCTCCAAGTTTTGTTCTGGTCGGCTTCCATTTCATTCTTTGTCTGATCCACTGCATTAGTAAAACACATTTTTTCTTTCAAGATTCCATTCTTCTACGACTCATGGGAATCAATCCTCCCGCTGATCCTTCATGATATTCACATCCCTCTAACTCCACCCATCAGACTTTGCTATGGGCCCATTGCTTCCTCATTCCTTTTGCTCTCCAAGTTCAAGCAATTATTCTGCCGCAAAGGTCCCCAACCTCATTTGCTCATAATACAATTAGAATTAATACTGAGCTTGGCTTAATGCCTCTACATTAACCCCTTGAGTCAGAAATCTGCCAAACCCAATTGTTCTCCCTCTGTACTACAGATCCTATCTCACATTTTTGGTTTTTGTTTTTCTGGTTTCTTACACTCCTTCTTTGTCACCATGTAGTCCATCTCCAATTATTCAACCAGCTTTTTATCTTTAACTGGTTTTGGGCTTCACCTTTACATAGGAATACACAAAACATTCAGCCCTTTCTGTATGCCAGAGCTCATGAAGCACCAAACATCGACTCTCCTACAACTGGTTTCTCCACTTAATTTTATCATGAACAGGATGTACCCTGGTTACAGTTATATTCCTTGAATAAAAATTGTGCTATTATTGATTCCAGAACTGCTGTCAACCCCATTTCTTCACTTAATTGCCGCCCGTTGTCAACACAGAGCGTCACCAGCACTGACTCAGGAGACAGTGAAGAAAACTATGTTGCAATGGTAAGTAGGCCAAAAATGTACACGCACATTTCATTGACAAATTACATTACTGAAGGTAGCCAAGATGCAATGCTAACTTTGATTATACAAGCATATTGAAATTAAAGACAATGAAAGACTTGCCTGGGCATTCCACACCATTCCATATAGGTCACACTCATCACCCGAAATACAAAAATAATTTGTTTGACAAATCCTTATTAGAGTTGATTTTTAGTTTGATTTTGAAGTGACTTAGAGTCCACCAAATTTCATGAGCATGCTTCTACAAGCAGGATAGGACTTGGGGTTTTTGCAGGTCCTTCCTATTATAACCTAGATTTTGCTTTCTACAATGCACACCTGTTATACCTCTGTAGTAAAACCATGAGAAACCTGCACACACCATACCAGCCCCAGTGCATTGTCTTAAACATGCCCAGATAGAGGGACCATTCCTACAGACTAATAACCCACTGTGAATGGCTCGATTATAATCACGTATTGTCTTTCCGCTTACTAGTTAGTACCCAACAAAAGCTTTTCACTGTACCTCGGCACACGTGAAATAAACTAAACTATCTAACTAAATTAATCTAAATAAACTGAACAAACTGATTCACAGAACCATGCATTTCATCTGCCATCCCAAATTCTGTCTCCATACTCAAATCAGATTTGACTGCTTGATAGTGAGGTGGAATTGGTCCTTGAAGCGATTGTTTGGTTCCAAGCTCAATGAAGTCTCACGGCATCATGGACAAGGAAATATCCTGCTGATGATTGCTGAGCACAACCGCTCAATTGATGAATCAATAACACCAATTGAAACATCTAAGAGTAGCATGGCACAAAATGTCTTCTAGATGAGGAACTTCAGTACTTATCACCAGGTGTAACCCACAGCACAAATACTAACTGTGCTGACCAAATCGTGAGGTGCGCAGCTAACAGCCGAGCCTGTATCAGACGAGGGGAGAAGCAGTATGATGAATAACTCTAGTTAACCTCACCCATGCCAATCTACATGGGGGAGATGCATAATTCCTTTGAATAATCTTCAACATGCGGGCTCACAGTGTGAATAGAATAAATTTGGATATATCTGAATTAATTTTCTGCCACGATCCAAGTCCTCATGCCTTTGAATCAATATCCCTCCATGTATCAAGACCAGGTAAGAATCTTGGTTCAGGGAGGTTTGTAGAAGAATATGCTGGGAATAGCATCAGACCCACTAAAAACACATTCATGCCAAAGCGCAGAATATCATGATGTAGGTAGAGCTATAAAACGGACAATGGCCGTGCATTCGAAACTCACATCAGATGAGTAAACAGAAAGTGAGGTGGAATACGTGTTCATCACGCTTCATTTGATGACTGAAATGACTGTCAGTGCTCCAGATGCTGAGAACCCATTTCAAATGATCGCTTCAATAGAAAACCTGCTAAAAAAAGTTAAATTGATTCCCTTCTTAAAAGCAAAGTCATATTTATGCAATTCCACTGAAGCAAAGAAAGGTGTGTGTTTATAAAGCACCTTTTGTGTATTCTAGATGCCGCAAAGTGTTTTACAGCTAATGATCTATGGGTTGTCACTGTTGCAATGTATGAAACTGCCCTCTTCCTAGAGCTAAATTACTTCTTGCAATGTTTAAAGGGCAACCATTCCAGGAAGCCATGCTTTTAAAACAAAATATTGCAGCAGTATAAACATTCAGGTCCCCGTTCTATAAATGCCTAAATAAAACAAAATTAAAATTTAATTTAACACTTCAGGCAGTGCTACATGATGTGCCTTTGTCCAATTGGTTGTATCCTTATGTACTGTTGATCAGAATACTTATTATTGAAAATATTAGTCATGATTGCCAGCATGATCTGTTTATAAATACAAATTCATGGATTTCGTAAATGAAGATAAAACATCTTAAGTGGGGTCATGGCAAGGAATTAAATTCGCAAGCATTTGAAGGGGCATGTGAACCGATCCTTAATTGTCATTGGACAAATATGATTTGCATCCATAACTTTGTTATATGTAATTTTTTTGGACACATATTTGCAGAGCCCAAGATTATGCTAATTTTCTCTTGCAAAGAAAAACATGTTTACTCAAGAATTAATTGGGGAATTAAGAAGTTCTGAATGTGACAAATCAGTAATTCACGAGTAAATATTTAATGTGTCATAAAATTTAGCTCTATAGCTTTAGAATAAAACATTTTGTTGGAAACCTGTAAATAGTCATTTTTGTGCGAGATATACATTCCTGATTATCATTTTATTAATAAAACAATTAAATGGAAACCATGTTATTTCAATTAATTTACATTACAATAGCAGAATCCAATTTCTACCTCTCCAATGAATGCTGTGACTGGCAGTCCTATTACCAGGAAGAGTGGAAGTGTTGATTATTTATCCTTGGATTTCCAACCCGGTTCTCCTAGTCCTCATCGAAAGGTAAATCTTTGGGTTTGGATAATATCTGATAATATAACTTCATTAGATTTTTTTATTATTAGTACATATGTAAAAGTGTTCCAGTACAGAGGAAGGGTCTCAACCCGCAAAGTCAAGACAAGAGACATTGTCACTTGTACCAATTGGTACAGTGAAATTTGTGGTCACCATACGAATAAAAAGAGCATGATAGTCTTTAACATATACATCCCCACACAGCAGAATCAATGTCCATTTCCTTCCACAGTTACTGTCCAATCCATTGCATTCCTCCAGAAGTTTGTTGTTTGCTGTTGTTTCTTATATTTGCAGTCTTTTGTGTCCCCATTGTATTATTCTTGCATTAAATATGGGGTGTGTAATTTGGTAAAATGTTAAATATCAGAATGGGGGAAGAAGCATTTTTTCTTGAATTATTGAAGACAGCAAAAGCAAGCTGCTGCTTATGCTATTTTCCTATTTCTCCTTTTTTTTAAATCCTTTTGTGCAATTGAACAATTACTCTTTAGTCATCTAAAATGACTGATCTTCAGGTGTACTAATTGGTATGTGTGAGAGTCAAGTAATAGCAAATATATTCAACCTGCCTTCAGTGAAATCAATTGCTGTAATGACCTGTATTTTGTGTCTAACCAGCCTTCCACATCCTCGGTAACATCAGATGAAAAAGTGGACTATGTGCAAGTGGATAAGGAAAGGACCCAAGCTCTACAGAACACCATGCAGGAGTGGACCGATGTGAGGCAATCCTGTGAGGCTCTGAAGAGTCTCAAGTAGCAATATAAATGATAAATAGTTGAAAGATAACTTATTTTCTGTTCTGTTTTTTTATTAATTTGGATATCTGGCACGTTATGTCAGAAATGGTGAAACAATACAATCTTTTGCAATGCCTCAAAATTTTACAAGTACCTTTCCTTCACTTTTTGATAGAAGCAGCCACTAATGTATCTGTTCACAGATGAAGGTTCATTCTCGGAGCAGTTTAGGGGCAGTAGCTGAATCAGGTTTTTCCCACAATCCTTGAACATTCACAGCAACTTATTATCCATTATTGTCCTTTGTTAGAACATAATACATGTCTGTCTGATTAACATATTGCAACACAGGTGAGATAACCATCTATTTTTTGCCACTGTTAAGCACAAATTTGTGTTACTAGCACTATGACCACTTATCTGAAGAATCCCATGGAAACTTGTAATGTTTGCTTACATCATTTAATTGGGATACTAGACAAAGATATTTCAACAAGTTAGTACATTCTAAATCATGTACACTTAATAAGGACTGAAGCATCGTTGAATTATTTCAACGTGTGATAAAAAGGTGAACTTTCAACATAATCTTAAAACTCAAAGCAAAAATCTGCAGGAGATGAAAATCTGAAATAAAAACAAACTGCTGGAAACCTTTAGAAGTTCAGAGAGTATATTTGGAGAGAGAAACAAGTTTAATGTTTCATATGAACCTTTCATCAGAGCATAAAATTGGTATTTCAATGAAAATTGTGCAGTTTCAAAAGCAATTATTTAATTAAGCATTGCATTAAACTGCAAGAGACTACTTGAAAACAAAACCTGAACAATTGAGGAAGTTCTAGCTCTTTGAATCAGAGGAGATAGGTTACAATGAAGATGTATATTCCTAGATAGGTACCCCATTAAATATAGGAATGTACCTCAAGGAATGATAGTGCTCCTTAGAAATTTTGAGGAGCGCATCATATGGAATTTGTAGTGATTGCACAGTGTGTAGATCTGAGTAAACGTCTTTGCAAAAAAATTACTTAACAACTCATCGATATAACTTTAAAAATCATTTAATAAAAGCAGGGCACTTCTTAACTTCAGTCTTCAAAAACCACTGGATGATGCATGTTTACCTACCATATTGTAATTGGATACGAGCCAAAGATCTTTAATGCATTGATTTTAAAGTTGATTTATTTAAAATGACAAATACCTAGTTATGTATGGGGAAATGATTATTATTGGTAGTACTGTTCACAATCCTTGCCAGTTTAATGGTTTTCATTATTGTTTGTTGGCATAAAAGCAAAACAAATAGAATTGAATTCACTCCAGTTTGCAATCTTTTGTTCAGTAATAAGCATTCTTAAATATTTTCAGTGCCATAAAATGTTCAGCTGCATCCTAGGAGTGCAAGATGTGATGGAAAAGAGAATTGAGGTTTAGACCATGACAGCATTCATGTGGAAGGAGAGGAGAGTTCAACTGGAGATAAAATGTCTTACTGGCCAAGTGCCCTGTGACTGTGCAGTGAATTCAACATAAAAACTCATTTTTAAAAACTCAGTGGACTGATCTTTTATGATCCCTGTCATGGTCAAAATCTCACAATTTATCATTTAATTAAGATTATACATGGCATGGTGATTTTTAAATTATTTTTACATCATTACATTGTGTTGTGGGGTGAGAAATTGTAAAGATTAAATATTGTTATAAATCAACACAGCCTCCAATTCAAACTTGAATTTCAGAGGCAAGTTGAGATGGATACCAAGGCAACATTTGGTCAAGTGTGGCATCAAAGAGCCCGGGTAAAACTGAAATTATTGGGATTGGAGGGTAATTAATTCCAGAGTTTGGAATCATAGCTCACATAAAGGAATATGGACCAGGTAGTTGGTCAATTATTCCAACCCCAAGACATCCCCACAAAGCACCTGGCGCCAATGTCTTAGGCCCAACCATTTTCAGCTGCTTTGTCAATGTCAGAAAAGACGTGCACTGATTGCACAATGTTCAATCCAATTTGCTATTCCTCAACATACAAAACACTTTGTGCCTGCCTGTGAAAGACAGGTATGAGCAGTACAGATTACTAATGGCAAGGCTGAGCATCGAACCACCTATTCTTGATGTTCAGTGGCACTTCCATTGTTGATGGTCAATAAACCAAATCAGGGTTGTAGGAACTGAAGACCTTTTCACTGAGACCATGCTTGATCTATATCTTAAACTCCATTTATATATCTCTCAATGCCACATTGCATGATCATTGTCCCTGACAATAATCAATTTATCTTGAAAGATTTAAGAATTCCACCACCCATAGATATTTGAAAATGAAGAGAATTTTTAATTGGTGAAAGTGTGTGCTAATTACTGTTTGCTGTCTTTCAATTACACTTTCAAAACCCCAAAAACAATTTTATTATATTCCCAACTTTGGCCATTTTCACTTCCCCATTGGGATAAATAAAGGCTAGAAATTGGATCAATGTGTTTCTTTTTTGTGCAACATCAATTTAAGCTGGAGTTGCTCATGTTTTCCATAATCTTCTAATGAAATCAGCCCGACCATGAAATGACATCAGGTGTTTCGACATGCTTTTCATGTTGCCTCATTTGACTTTTTTCTTCTAATCATTCATTCACAAACACTCGCACACCCAATGACATAATTATTCATGCAATATCAATTTCCAGCCTTACCAATGTAAATTGGAGCTCAAAGATGTGACCTAAAACCATTGTGAAACAGTCTTGATACAAGTAGCAATGTATTTTGGGAGTGTAGGAGCACCCAGAGGAAACTCCCGTGATCATCACAGGGAGAATGCACAAACTCTGTACAGGAGTTGTTGATTTCCAAAACCTGTACATGACTTATAGAAGGATGGTATTAAGTAAAATGAATAATTATGAAAGCAAAACATGATGTACTGTGAGATAATTTAAATTCAAAAGCAGGGTATTTTGCTTCAGTAATGAAGAGTATTATGGGCATAATATTGATCTCCTTATTTAAAGAAGGATGTTTATACCTTAGAAGCTGTTCAAAGAGTTTACTAGAATATCACCTGAAAAGGATGGGATTTCTTGAGGGGAAAATTTTAACGGATTAGGTTTATATATCCATTGGATTTTAGAAGAGCAAGAGGCAACCTGCTTGAAGGGTATAAGATCCTGAGGGGGTCTTGTGGAAGGAGGTGGAGAATGTTTTGTCATATGGGAGAATCTTGAACTAGGGGATGATTGCTTACAAATAAAAGGTTCCCCATTTAATACACAGAAAAAATATTTTCTCAGAATTCATAAGTCATTGGAACATCACTCCTCAAAGAGCGGTGGAAGTTGTTTTTAGATAGTTTCAGTGCATGAGAGATAGATTCACACAAGGGAATGAAGAGCAAAGGGAAGAAATATTACTCTGAGTAAAGTGCAGAATTTAGATTTCATGCAGCTCAGCCATGATTTTATTTAACAGCCAGGTGGATGATTCTTAATGCAAGTGTTCTTCTGGTACAAACAAATCATATCAAACGACTGCAGCAGTTTAAGAGATGGAGTGGGATTTGCAATAGACAGCAAGCAGTTGGAGACTTTGTTGCCTACTGCATAATACCTAACTATGCCAGTTATAACACAAACACCTCTGCTGGAGGAAGAGCACAGAGACCTGGAACGGAGGTGGAAAACAATAAGAGCAGGAGGGGGAAGAAGGAAAAAGGTGGCTAACAGAAGGATCTTCTTGATCCATGCCCAAGCAAATGGACAAGGCAAGCATTGGCTCCTCAGGAATATGTGGGATTCCCCAAGGGGAGAGATTATTTTCATAATAAACTTGCAAAATAAAGTCATTAATGAGACCAAGGCAAGCTCTCCATATTACAAACCTTAATATCAATATAGTGCATCAGTAAATAGTTGAGAAAGTCCAAGGAACACAAAATACACTTTATGTCCATGTATTAAAGGAAAAAATAACATTTGCTCAGTAAACATATCTTTGTGCTTCTGTGAGAGTGAAATGTGATGGCCTATATTCAACATCCCTGTTTGGCTGTAATCTGGTCACTAGAACATTACTCCCTTTTCCTCTGTATTTACACAGTTGACCCTAGATCACTAATACGACCTTGCTTTAGCTAGCTTGGACTGCTACCTGGACCAACTGAGGGAGCAGACTGATATTCCTATTTGGAGGTTACAGTTGAGCATGCTGCCTTAAAGTCAGTGAATGGTTTGAAGATGAATAGATGGAAGACAATGTTTTGAACGTAGATAGCAGGTGACATTTGGAGTGACTGGCAGACAACACTGCATTGATTTGCTGGAACTCAAACTTGGTTCAACTTCTAGACGTTAAGCTGACCTAGTTAAAAAGATCCTGAATCACAAGTATTTATTACCACTTTTTGGAGTCAGTGCACTGTACAATTTTATAATGAAATTGGAGTGAGGGGCACAAGACAGGCTCTTGAATTCCTGTAACCCACATTTCTACTCATAAGATAATTAACTTGTGGAAGCCATGGAGAAAGGCTGGCTGCTGCTGCTCAGTACATCTCTGTTCATACAAACTACCTAACTACTGATATTTAAATGAAGAACTTTGGGCTTCTCCTGGATAGTATTGGTGGCGATTTGGATGAATAATCTGCCCACAACTGGCATTTCAATGCCTAACAAAAAAAACAAGCAGTTTGCTTACAGGTCCAGTTGGATCAGGAATAATAGACTGAGAAGTTGTGCAGTCTCTGTCAATGCCTCAACAACAGCCATCACCTGCCAGTAAGTACTCGGTCATGGAATGACGACTGAGCCATCACAAATAAGGGCAGAAGCTCTTGAGAGACAGTTCAAGTCCATGCATAAAAGCCGAGGAAAAACTTGGTAATGGACTATTCCATTTCATTGCATGCATTCAATCTGATAGGCTCAACCCCTTTATCATGAAAGCATCTAGTTATCAATCCAATTACTGATGCATAACTCCTAACAATTCAAATAATATATTGAGGTGTGATGGAGGATCAGTTTGATTGAAAGTAAGTAAGCGTGAAAGTACAGACATAAAACATTGGAGTAACTCAATGGGTCAGGCAGCATCGCTGGAGAAAAGGGAATTGGTGATGTTTTGAGTCAAAACCCTTCCTCAGACTGGTCTGAACAAGGGTTTTGACCCAAAAAGTCACCTATTCCTTTTCTCCAGGGATGCTGCCTGATCCACTGAGTTATTCTAGTATTTTCTGTCTACCTTTGGTCCAAACCAGCATCTGCAATTTTTCCCACACAAGCGTGAAAGCATGTTGGGCTACTTCTTCTGGCATAACCTAGGCGATTCTGTCCCAGTCACATACGACCAAATTCTTTTAATGTCAGACAGATTGGGTTTCCAGTACAACACCCAATCCACAAGACATTTTCTTCTTACTTTCAGTACTAGGTCTTCCATATCATGTTCCAAAAATCTGAGAAATTTGACATGGTTACCATTGTTGCAGCTTTGTCTGCCCTGGGAGTGTGCCTTTAAATTGTAGTTGTATTAGCTGCACTAAATTAAGTTCTAAGATGATTCATGGAAGTCTTGTTTTAAAATATTTCATTAACTTCATTTATTCCACCTAGTGCTACAGTTAGTACATGAAATCCAATTGCTAGCAAAGTTTATTTATAATATCAAGTTCTCAATATTTTAACGACCTCGATTAGATTAAATCAAGCATAATGAATACAGGGCAATATTATACCACTTGAGACACCCAGTTTCAAGCTTTGGTATCTGGCCTCTGACAAAGCTCAAGATTATTTTCTACTGCATATCAGTCACTACATTCCAAATTACACCATTATAATATACTAAATTTCCCTTAGCAATTACCTTAAATCCAGACCTTCTGAGAATACAAATCTTTTCTCTTAATTCTTCCAAACTCTTCTAAGAAGTTTGGACTTTATTTCATCTCCAACATACAAAATAGGTAATCCTTGCCTTTTCTAATGTTCTTGCACTAAGAAACTATAAAAATGTGGCCCTGACATTTCTTCATCCTGAGAGATATATGATGATTAAATTGGAAAATATTACCTCTTGGTCAAATGATGCCATATCAAAAACACCAAATGGATTTTTGGGGCATGGGGTAGGAAAGAAACCAAAAGGATTAACTTCATACAAATAAAATTCCAAAGGCAACTCATAATATTGCAAATGCTTCAGACTCTATTACTTCTATTATTTATGCCACAGGTAATAATATGTTCCAATTAATGTAACACTGAAGGAAGTTTGTCCACTTTATATTGTCACTTGTGTCCTGATAAATGCTCTGGATCAGGTTTTATTCACTGTAGAATGTAAAATTATTTTTTATTTAATGAAAATGTTGTCAGTGTCTGTGGTATAAATAAGTAATTATAAATAAAACACTGTGGAAAATGTACATATTTGGTTGAATCACACACCTAGATTTGCAATGAGCACTTACTGTTTTAAACTTCTGTACCATATATACAAAGACTGCACTTCAGCACATAAGTAAATACTTAGTTTAGCTTGCAGTATTAGCATTTGCAATTTTCTTTGGATAGATTATGTCCTTCAGTAATTCTGAAGTATTATTTAATTTCAAATAATTCTTTAATATAATAAAGTAAGTGATTTTACCTGTGGTCAATCCTATATTACATCATAACCATAACAAGATTTCATAAAGAAACTCTTCAATGTTGCCTTGAGCCAAATAATACCATTACCGAATCAGCAAGATGTACACCATCCAGTTACTAAAACCTCTTAAAAAATAACTACCAGTTTGTAAGTGCACTATTTTGCAAAATCTAACCACTGTTTTTCTGACTGCTTATGGTTATTATAATAAGCCTCTTGTTACAAGACATTTGCTTTTTTGGTTTCTGCATCTAAATTACTAAAAGTAAGATCTTGATCACTTCCTGTTTATCTGTTTCCTATTTTAGAAAAAAAACACTGCCATTTACGGCTGTGATTTTTGGCCAGCTTACTCAGAGTCCCCCTCCGCTGCGCTGGACAAGAGGATTTTTCCAATTGATGAAACAAAAGAGTTATTAATGTTTAAAAAATGTTGACATTCTCTCTGCTGCCCCTGCTGGTGGGAGGGACTATAAAACCCGGACGTGTTGTGCCTCAGTCAGTCTCTGCAAGATGGGGGAAGTGAGAGGGTCACGACTCTCAGTCTGAGCTGTGAATAACACTGAACACATGTCTACTAAACTCTGAGTGTGGTTTTACTGACCTCGAGTGCCCTTAATGCGGTTTGAAAATGAAAATGTGGTTGGGTTGAAGTAAAGGCACTGCAAATGGTTGGTGGGAGTTTGGGTTGAAGTAAAAGCACTGCGAATGGTTGGTGGGGGTTTTGGGTTGAAGTAAAAGCACTGCAAATGGTTGGTGGTCTAAACTTGACAACTTCCTGTTTGCACTGTATATTGATTTTAGATAAAACACTACCACTTACGGCTGTGATTTTTGGCCATCTTACTCAGCCCCCCTCCGCTCATCACGTGAAGAGGATCATTCCCATCAATGAAAAACAAAAGTGTTATTAGTGTTTAAAAAATGTTGAGAATCTCTCTCCTGTCAATCACGCCATGAAGGCCACAACTTTTCCGGTGGGAGGGGGAGGGATTATAAAACCCGGAAGTGTGGGTGTGATTCAGTCTCTGCATGATGGGGGAGGGAAAGGTCACGACTGTCTGAGCTGTGAATCAACTGAGCACACTGAATGTCTACTGAACTGTGAGTGTGGCGTTTTGTGTGGTTGTATAGTGGTTTCACCCTGCTTGAAATAGTAAGAAACTGCATTTGAATGTGGTGGCCTTGCACCCTGCTTGAAATGGAATTTCAAGGAATAGCCGTGAGTCAACTGCCAGCCCACCAGCCATGAGTGAGTTGCCAGCACATCAGACTTGAGGGACTGAGCTGCCACCCCAAGAATCCATTTGGCCCACAATGTCCATACTAGCCCTCTGGAGACTAGTCCCTTTGGCCCACAACACCCATACCAGCGCTCCTGAAAGCTCCCCCCCCCCCACTGGCCACCAATATTGGATTTGGTAGAGAGGTGGAATATTGCGTTGTGGGACCAACCCTCCCATGTGAACATGGAACCCAACAGGTCCCACTTAGTCTAGTACTTTATACAGTGCTCACCATAATGTTTGGGACAAAGACCCATCATTTATTTATTTGCCTCAGTACTGCACAATTTGAGATTTGTAATTGAAAAAAATCACATGTGGTTAAAGTGCACATTGTCAGATTTTATTAAAGGGTATTATTAACCATTTTGGTTTCACCATGTAGAAATTACAGCTGTGTTTATACAAATTGAATTATTTCTCACTTAACGGCACTAATTCTTAACATTAAATTTTAATTTCAAAGACGATTTTTAAAAAATAAATTTGCTGCCTTCATTGACAGAGGTGTGTGTGTGTGTGTGTGTGTGTGTGTGTGTGTGTGTGTGTGTGTGTGTGTGTGTGTGTGTGTGTGTGTGTGTGTGTGTGTGTGTGTGTGTGTGTGTGTCATAGATCTGCCGACAACTTTCATGCATGAGATGCGGACGCTTCATTTCCAGAACATTCTGAACACGTGATGCACGGTTGCATTTCACTCTCTCGGTCTCTGCTCCTCTCTCTCCACCCCCCCCCCCCGCCCTTCCCCACCCTCCCTCCCCAAACCCCCTTCCTCCCACCCCCCCCACGCCTCCCCTACCGTCCCCTCCCTTCCCCCCACGGCTCCCCTACCATCCCCTCCCTTCCCCCCACCTCTCCCCCCTCACCCCTTCCCCCTTCATCACCCCTCTCTCCTCCCTCTCCCACCCTCCCTCTCCTCCTCCCCTCCACCTCTGTCTCTTACCCTTCTGTCTCTGCCCCTTTCTGTCTCTCCCCATTCTGCCCTCACTCTCTACCCCCCCCCCCCCCCCCTCTCTAGACGTGCCTGCGATTGGGGGCTCTGCGTCAGTGGATAGGGCGGTTATGGGTAAAGGGAGCAAATTAATAATATCAATATCAAGGGGGTAGTTAGCGTGTGCGGGGGGGATAGTTAGTGTGTGTGATACAGCATGCCGCCGCCCCCCCCCCCTCCCCCGCAACCACACAATGTGTAACAGACCCAAAGGGTCTGCACTTGGTCTAGTTTCCTATAAAACTGTCCATATTGCAATTTTCGATAACACAAAGCCACATCATCGCTGTATGTCTCAAGAAATGAGAGTTGAAAATAAATTCTGTTATTTACCACACGCATACACACATTCCAGTAATGGAAATATTTACCTATGAAAATTAGATAGCCACTAACATCTCAAACTGGAATTCATTTGTTGGAAAAGCTTCACCAATGTAAACAGCAATAACCAAAATGTTGCATTTGCTCCATCAACTTTGCATTTCCATGCCATTCAATTTAACCACAATCTATACTGACCAATAATTGGTTATTTGGAGAAGCCACAGTTCCAGAAACTAATTCATTCAATTGACTTAACAATTCTCAGTATTTTCTTTCTTTCCATACTTACTCAGATGGTAAAATTAGATCTTGCACTCAAAACTGTCGAAAGCATTTTGAACACATTGCTGTTTATGGTGAAATTAATTGTGCTTCTGTAATTCCATGTATTCATTGCATACTTAAAAAAAACCCATAAATATTTCAGTTGAATTCAATTTAAAAGTTTCAGAATAAGAGGAACACATCAAATTAGACGTTTAAGGACTTTTCCAAAACGGCTCTTACCCATACGGCTTTGTATAAACAGATTCCTAACTATACAATACTACCAAATGTTATATTTTACCTGGGCCAAGCTTGAAGCCATTCTAATCTTGCACAGGAACCGCATTTTACACCCATTTTATGTGTGCAACTCAAAAACATGCAATTTAAACATTTTTATCATGAGAATGTATATAAATGGTACAAGTTAACGGAAAGTCATAAATGTCTACATTACAATAAACAGTTCATTTATAATCACCATTATTTTTTACCTTACTCATTAATAAAGAAAAAAAACAGCAAAGACATCCTAAATAAACATTGTTCATTTAAAATCTCTTTCTGAATGCAAATGACAACACTTACTTTGATGACTGGCGACTTCGTTCCCAAGTTGGCATAGGTGGAGAGTAGAGGAGGGAGACTAGAGGGAGTGCAGGTCCTCTACATCAGCTGATAAAATCAGATAGAGGCTGAGGGTGAGTCAGCAGTTAAAGCAGTGGTAGGTCAAGGTCTGGAGATACCAAATGTCGATGGCTGAGAAAGCAGTAAGCAGCAGCTCGCTGAACGCTGTCAGTACCGTGCCAGGCATTGTACACGACTACACTAAGGCATAGATTTGAGTACGCTATTTTAAAAATAAGAGAACGTAAATTAGGCTTTGGAACTAAACTAGTCTGTTATTCCAAAAATGTGTAAATCAAACACATGCAAAATGTAAGGCGGCTGTATATGATAAATTGTGATCAAGTTTAAATATTAAGCATGGTTATTGCTACTTAGACACCATTATTAAAAAGATTTTATCAATGTAACTTTAGTGCTCAGAGAACAGCAGCATACAAACTGAATTTGTTTAAATCAAGAGAATCTTAAAAAATATTTGTACTTTAACCAGTATAAATAAAAATTAAGCATAATAATTGCAAAAAAACAAAATCATCCCAAATGCAAAAATGAACACTTAGAGGCAACGACTTCACTGCTATGCAGACTTTCTCATGGTGCAAGGGTCAAATATTACAGATATTCTATGATTTTGTTTGTTTTAATGAGCAGGCAGCTTCACTTCTAGGAACTGAAAGTTCCAATTGTCTACACAACGTGAAAAGTATTGGTGGTTATTATGGGCAGATGGTTGTGCTAGTGCAATATTAGAATGCATAGTTCAAGTTTCCAAGTACAGTCTGACAGTCTATCAAGGATTCCATTATTGATACCCCAAATTAAAACTGTATGCCAAGTTAACTAGCATCCCCAGGAATTTAAATAATAGTTGGTGGCACAAATGGCTCAGTAGTAGAGTTGCTGCCTTGCAGCGCCAGAGACCAGGGTTCAATCCTGACCACGGGTGCTATCTGCACAGAGTTTGTACGTTCTCCCCATGACCGCGTGGGTTTTCTCCCCGTGCTCCAGTTTCCTCCCACAACCCAAAGACATGCTGGTTTGTAGGTTAATTGACTTCTGCATAGTGTCCATTGTGTGTAAGATACGGGTGATTGTTAGTCGACTCGGTTTCAGTGGGCTAAAGGGTCCGTTTGCACGCTGTATCTCCAAACTAAACTAAAGTCAGCTGAGGCATGGACAAAATAAATTTTCACAGCAATGTTTTTACAATAAAAAGTGTAATAAAACCTACAGCTGCCTCCATTGATATTCATAAATTAGCCAACTCGCCAATAACATTAAAATCCACAGGGAGGAGAGATGTAATATTTTCAAAGAATAAGAAATACATTATATTGGAAGTGAAAGCCAGCATTTACAAATGTGTTGAATTTTATTTATACTTCATTGTTGAAATCCATTTCATATCTTTACAGCATTTGGACGAAAATGTCCATTGCTACTTCCCCAACAATCCAAAAATTTACGAAGTAACAGGCAAATTTCTTGACAACCCAAAAGAGAAATCCCCATTAATCCCCACAATAGATTAAGTTGTGCAACCTTTACAAAGTATATAATGCAACCGAGGTAGAGGGATGAAGTAGGCCTTAACTGCACTTAGAAAATCAAATGTTCAAATGACCCCAAATCACTTCGTCCTCCAGCAGTTGGACCACAACTTCCAGAAGAACCTCCATTTTCATCGTCATCAAAACGTCTCCACCATGGTGCAGTAACAGGGGTTGTAGATTCAGTTCTGTTCCTTGCTTCTTTTTCCTCTTCCTAGAAAGTTTTAACATGTTTTCAATAACACATTTTTACCACTCAGCCAACACACAATGTTTTGACCTTGTTCCAGTGGCTGATCTGTGCCTTATTGCAATTCTCTCCGCTGACATGCTCCAAGACAATAGCCAGACACCACAAAGGTAATGACATGGATGAATCTTGGCTAATTGAATTACAAATGCAAGATAATGAAAACAAGCAATTTGATAATGATTCTTCACATTATTAATCTACTCAATTGTGAACAATATTATTGGTTTTTTGAATCCAGGTTTGGAATTTCTAATTATATTCTAATTATAAAATGTTACTATTCATACAAACTTTCCCTCATTCCTAAAGAAACAATGCCTGCCAATCTATGGAATAGCTAATTACAAAAATGGAAAACCACAGAATGAATAAAATATTTCATCAAAATGTCTCCAGTTACAAGTATAATAGCTTGGATGTGACTGCGTCACACTCATCATTATTTAAACTTATTTTAACATAAATAGTTGTCAAGTACCTATGATTAATTTTCCCAAAGGACAGCCTGGTATTTGTTACATTAAATGCAAACACAAGACCAATAATATGAGATTCATCCCGCCCAGCTAGATGCAGGTCTGGCATGTGCAATTTAGCTCAATCGTGCCAACAACAGATTTTTAGGGTTACTGAGCACGTTAAACAGGCACAATTAAATCAGAAATTGTTGCTTGCAGGATTTTCCTCTGCACATTTGCTGCCACATTGCCTTATATTACAAAGAACTTTCTAATTTTTAACCAAATACCCAACTCTGATTTTAGGCTCATTTCTAGATAGGGTTGGGAAAAAATGTAATGAGACAGTTACAGCATGGAAATGGGTTATTTGGCCCACTACATCCACACCAACTACCAAACACCCAATTTTATACTCGACTACCCAAACCCATTTTATTGTTCCCACACTTCATTCAAGGTTTATGCAACTTTCATTCTAAATCGAACCTCGAGAACATTTAATCTAAAAAACTCCACTGCCTTGCTTCCAAGGCCAATATATTCCAAATTACATTGCTCAGAATGGTACACGGCACTCCAGATGTATCTAACCAAAATCATTAAGTAGTTATCAAAATCAACCAAAATGGTAAGATTAATCTTGATAGGAAATTTTGCTCTAGGATGTTTGCCAATGGGATAAACACCATATTTTGCTATTGTTCTCATGAATATAACAGAATAAAGGAAGGAATGATGGAAACATGTCTTCCTTGACAAATCCATTCAATGTTTGCGGAAATAAAGAACACATGTTTAATTAGATCATTAGAACATACATCTTTAGGATCTACAAATAATAGATATTTGGAATGTAATCTCATAAGATTGTAGAAGCAGATACAATAGCAACATTTATGGAGGCATTTAGAACGGCATGGAATAGAGCAATGCTGACGACATGCAGGGAGAAGGGATTAGTTCGATTGGCATCATAGTTTGTGCAGACATGAAGGGCCAAGGTGCCATACTGTTCTATGTGCATAGTTTGTTGAAAGCAGCAGGTTAAGATAGAGTTAACACTGCAAATAAAATCCAAAATGGCTGTATGTAAAACTATTACACCTTTGTTGTTAGTTATGAAGCCAAACAAAAACAAAATTAATGTAAAATGGTAATTGTTATCATCCTTATAATCAAGTTTGGCAAACCAATTTTTAATTTAATCAGTTCAAATTACATACCTGTAGATACTGAAGGTTGTCCCTGGAGATGGCTTCCATCAGCTCATTGCTTAATCCTACTTCGCCATACAGTCCCATATCAGCTGAAACAAGTTCACCATCAGGGCAAGGCTGTCTTGCTAATCGTTGTCTGTAGAATAATACATATGCAGTGTCTTTGGGAAAGTAATTTGTAACATTGCTGATTGATTCAAATGAGGAAAATGAAACCCTGGTGTCATTGTACAAATACCATCGTTCATCATCTCCACTTTCAGCATTCAAAATTTCATTTAGACCAATTACAGAGTTCGCATCCACGCAGTCGCTGGCATAGCAATAGTAATGTCCACTTTCAGAAGATATGCCAGAGTGTACCACTATAGAACAGAGGTCATAAATAATTGACAAATATGTAGTATCCTCTGCAAAAGGTTGCCACCTTCCAAATTTGCATCTTTGATTTTCAGCACAGATTTTGTATTCATCCTTTGAGTTAATTCTCATGGGTAGTTTAAGGACTAAAGGAACTGATATATTATCTAAAATTTTTTGGTGCTTCATAGTTACGAGATCAAAGGAGAATCGTAATAAAGTCAAGATAAGGTAGTGTGGATTCCCAGTTAATTCCACAACTTTTTCTGCTTCTTGTAAAGAGGTACATTTATTGCAGTAATATCTATTATCACCTGATAGCGTTTCCGGTGAAAGAAAGTAGTTAATAAGGTCAGACACGGATTTACAACGTGATGAGCCAGATGCTTTCTCCATACAATCGACTGCAAAATCATTCTTTGGCATGGAATTAAATGGACAAAAGTAATCATTTTTTGTTACTCCAGTTAGTGAAGGCCCGTCCTTCTTTGTTTTTCCATGGGAACCTATTATTTCAAATGGTACCACTCTTATTGAAGGCTCTCTATATTTTGTTTGTGTCTGTTTATTTGGAGATTTAGCAGTCATGTCCTTTTGCTTAAATTGAGATGCCTCGTTATCTGCACCAGTAATCTTCGCTGAGTGATCACTCCTTTGTAGAACCTTATTAGGTGGCGGAAATGCTAGAGATAGATCTGTAAAAGCTTCTTCACGGAAGGAAACATTACAACAACAACGACAAAGGATCCTAGTCACCATCTTCCCTCCAAACATTCTTTCTATTAATGTTTTCCCTGGATCTCCACAATCCATCAGAGTTTCACTGTATGAATGTCTCTGTCCACGTGTAATTCTTTTACTAGTCTTCTCTTCTTCATGTAGTCTTAAAAATAAAATGAAACGTTTACAGCTATAAAACAAAATAAGCTTAACCATTTCATCAATTCATTTAATCTTCAGGTTAAGAACCTATACCTTGTTGTAGACAAGTTGTTATTTATTACAAATCATGGCATATATACCGACAGTGATGATCAGTTATTAATTAGCTTTAGTGACAAGTTAACAGCAGACAGAAAAACATTTCCACCCAAAAACAGAAGTCAAAATAAAATTAAAAATAAAGTATAGCTTTGGTGTATTAATGTTACGGCTATTATTACTTGAACATTTCATCCACTTGCTGTGATAGAAAATGTAGCCATCAAAGTAGAAAGTTTAATAATCCTATGTCTTTTTCAAGTAAAATAGATATATCTGCTGTAAAGTGACACTAGTATGTTATCCATTCAAACAGAATAGAATATTATTTTTGGAAGCAAATGCAAAATAAAAATGTTAGCAGGACAAAATTCTGTCATTGTCACAATGATAATATCTTCCTGATGTTTTTCCACTAATTTCCAAGACTAACTTTTGATCTAGAACAGAGCTCCATTTTCTGCAGTCAACCAACTACTTTGTTCACATCCTCAACATTTCCTTCCGTATGAACATTTCTTCTTTCCTAAAAGAAGTGAGGTCTTGAAAAGTCTACCTATAGATGGATTTCTGCTATGTGGCCTGTAGCAGGAAACTGCAGGAAAATTATTACAGAGGAAGTATCAGCAGCCTTAGATGCTCATTTATAATTAGAAGTTATAAAGTACATGCCTTCTTAAGCAAGGAAACCAAAATTGTATGCAGTACTTCAGGGGTGGTTTCACATGAGATATAGGGGAAAGGGTTGTTTGAGAGAAAAATCATTGTAATAAAAAACAAAAATAAGTGATTATCATGGATTGACTAAATCAGACAAAGAAATGAAAATAATTAAAATGAAACTAAGTCTTTAACTAACCTGTTCAAAAGATATCTTAAATATTCTGAACAGTCCTGTTGCGCTCCTTCGTTAAACCATGGAGGAGATGAAGCTTTCAAGAAGCTACTGGGAGAGATGGCTGGTCTCTACAAAAGCAAACCAGAAAATAAAACCATGACGATTTCAACAAAATCTAAAAGGAGGTTCATTAGCCAATTCCTATTCTTAGGAATATGCATTACTTTAAATTTACACTCCATTTAGTCATTAAATCTCTAGAAAATAAACTAAGCAAAGAGTGAGAAGCAGCCAAACAAATATTCGTCCCTTTCACCAATAAAACATATACACATGCCAAGGCATTGGTGGTAGTTGAATATTCATAACCTGAAAACTTCCAATAGACAAAAACCGTATGTATATTTTAGTAACACTGATCAGTTAATACTACATAGTTTTGTCAACTGCTCAGCACTGTCAAACTGTTTAGTGTTACAGCTCTGATCAGATGTGACAATTTTTTTTTGTTGGTTGAAAACCACGCAACATTTATGAATTATTTGACAATGCAGATGTAAAATTATTGAATTTATCAAAGGATTTCAAATTAATTACATCGTGGACAACTTTACCTTTAAATTTATGACTGCTAATGCAGATGATTTTCTGGAAATAAAGGGAATTCATTAAGTGTACACAAGAACTCAATTTGTCAAAGAGCAGTAAATTCACCTACAAAAGCATGTCCACTGAGAACTACTTCAAGTGCAGGTAGACAAAAGTGCTGGAGAAATTCAGCGGGTGCGGCAGCATCTCTGGAGCGAAGGAAATAGGCAACATTTCGGGCCAAAATCCTTCTTCAGACTGATGTGGGGTGTTTGGGGAGGAGGGGGGGAGAGATAGAAGAAAGGAAGAAGAGCCAGAGGGCTGATGGAGAGCTGAGAAGGGGAGGAGACAATAAGGGCTACCGGAAATTGGAGAAGTTAATGTTCATACCGCTGGGGTGCAAACTGCCCAAGCGGAATATGAGGTGCTGCTTCTATAATTTACGGTGGTGCCCACTCTGGCCATTGAGGAGGCCCAGGACAGAAAGGTCAGGTTCGGAATGGGAGGGGGAGTTGAAGTGGTGAGCCACCGGGAGATCAGGTTAGTTATTGCGGACCGAGCGGAGGTGTTCGGCGAAATGATCGTCAAGCCTTCGCTTGGTCACACCGATGTAGATCAGCTGACATCTAGAGCAGCGGATGCAATAGACGAGGTTGGAGGAGGTGCAGGTGGACCTCTGTCGCACCTGGAACGACTGTTTGGGTCCTTGAATGGAGTCAAGGGGGGGTGGGGGGGGGGGGGGGGGGGGGGGGGAGGTAAAGCAACAAGTGTAGCATCTCTTGCGGTTGCAAGGGAAGGTGTCCGGGGAGTGGGTGGTACGGTGGGAAGGATTGACCAGGGAGCTACGGAGCGAGCGGTCTTTGAGGAAAGCAGAAAGGGGAGGGGGGAGGGAGATGGGAAGATGAGGCGAGTGGTAGTGGTAGTACATCCTCTGTTGTGCCTTTTTGACTGTGGAGTCGATGGTAAGCCCCCCACTTAAGGTCCTTGGAGATAATGGTTCCCAGGAATTTAAAAGACTCCACAGATGTGACTGTGGTGTTGTTGATGGTGAGTGGGGTAAGGAGAGGGGGAGCTCTCCTAAAGTCTACAATCAATTCCACTGTCTTAAGAGCATTGAGCTCTAGGTTGTTGTGATGGCACCAGGACGCCAGCTGTGACATTTCCTGTCTGTAAGCAGATTCCTCCCCATCCTGGATCAGTCCAATCAGGGTTGTGCCGTCCGCAAACTTGGGAAGCTTGACAGAGGTGTCTGTGGAGTGCAGTCATAGGTGTAGAGAGAGTAAGAGAGACTACGCAGCCTTGCGGTGCTCCCATGCTGAGCATTTGCGGATCCGGGATGTGCTTTCCCAGCCTCACATGCTGCTTCCTGTCTGTCATCGACAGAGGGGTTCAGGCACAATCAACTGGGAAGGTTTGGAGTGTAGTAGCTCTGGCACAATGGTGTTGAATGCAGAGCTAAAATCAACAAACAGGATCCTCGCATAGGTCCCCTGGCCGTCTAGGTGCTGTAGGATGAAGTGCAGGCCCAGGTTGACTGCATCATCCACAGATCTATTGGCCCGATATGCAAACTGCATAAGATCCAGCAGGGGGAATCGTGATATTTTTTCAGCTTGGCCAGCACAAGCCTGTCGAGTGTCATCATGACTACAGAGGTCAGGTCGACAGGCCTGTAGTCATTAAAAACGTAATCCATGCCTTTTTAGGTACAGGACAATAGTGGAGACTTTGAAGCAGGCAGGGACAGTACATGTTTGCAGGGACTGGTTAAAAATGTCCGTATAGACCGGTGCCACTGTTTGGCACAGACCACAGAGTAGAGGGGAAACATTGTTAGGTCCTGGAGATTTCTGGCTTTTTTGTCTTCTGAAAAACCTCTCCACCTCCTCTATTTTTATTGTTGATATTGGATAAGTGATGTTGTGCAGCACAGATGGTGTGGCTGATTGGGTGTGAAGTGGTGATTGGAGGGGGCTGGGTGTAGACGGGCCCAATCTTTGCAGACTGAGGTCAGGCTGTGAGTGGGTGTGAAGTGTTGGTTGGGGTGGGAAATGGTCCAGTCTTTTCATACTGGAGTCTTGGCT
Organism: Okamejei kenojei; assembly: GCA_035221665.1. Taxonomy (NCBI): domain Eukaryota; kingdom Metazoa; phylum Chordata; class Chondrichthyes; order Rajiformes; family Rajidae; genus Okamejei; species Okamejei kenojei. The sequence goes on from CM069136.1 coordinate 54,993,924, forward strand.
TAAGTAGGTGTGAAGTGGTGAATGGGAAGGAGAGGGTGCAGGGTCCATTCTTTGTACACTGGGGTTGGTTGGGGAGGTGGTACCAGGGTTACGTTTCTGATTTTCAAACCAGCAGTAAAATTAATTCAGGTCTTTCGTCAGCTGATGATTGTCCAAAGAGCGGGGGGGGGGGGGGGGGGGGGTCTTTCCTCTTGCAGTTGGTAATTTTTTGCAAGCCCTTCCAAATTAAAGAAAAGTCACTAGCTGAGATCTTGCTCCTCAACTTCTCAGAGCACCTTTCCTTTGCAGCTCTGATTCCTCTTCTCAGCATGTACTTAGCCTGCCTGTAAAGGTCTGCATCCCCGCTCCTGTAGGCCTCCTCTTTAGACCGTCGGAGCTGTCCAAGTTCTGCAGTGAACCAGGGCTTGTTGTTGTTGAACCATGTCCGAGTCTTAGTTGGAATGCAACTATCCTCTCAAAAACTGACATATGATGATACAGTGTCCCTATACTCATCGAGGCTTGTGGTTGCTTCCCTGAACACATTCCAATCCGTGCAGTCAAAGCAGGATTGTAGGTTCTCAATGCCCTCGCTTGTCCACCTTTTTGTTGTTCTGACCACAGGCTTAGCAGCTTTTAGTTTCTGCCTGTAGGTTGGAATAAGATGAACTAGACAACGATCAGAGAGACGCAGACCCGCCTGGGGAATAGAGCGATATGCATTCTTCATTGCCGTATAACAGTGATCGAGTGTTCTCTCCCCTCTGGTGGGGCAGGTAACATGAAGTCAGTATTTTGGAAGGCCACGGCTGAGGTTAGCTTTGTTAAAGTCCCTCAAAACAATGACCATGGAGTCCGGGATGTCACACTTTACCCTCACTATCTGGTCAGCGAGTTGTGTTTGCGCCTCACGTACGCAGGCTTGGGGAGGGAATGTAAATTCCAGCGAGAAAAAAGGAGTTATAATCCCTCGGAGAGTAGAAGGGTTTTTTGCGGTTTATAAAGATGGATTCTAGGTTGGGAGAGCAAAAATTTGACAGTGCCGTGATGTCGCTGCACCAGTCCTGGTTGGTGTAGAAGCATACTCCACTGCCTCTTGATTTCCCCGCTGCCTCCACTTCACGATCCGCTCTGAAGTTGGAAGCCATGCTGTCCAGGGTCGACTCACAAAGCCAGGTCTCGGTGAAACACAGGGCAGCAGCTCGAGAGAAGTCCTTGTTTCTCTGATGCAGGAGTTGCAGTTCGTCCACGTTGTTCTTGAGAGAATGTACGTTTGCCAGGAATATGCTCGGGAGTGGTGTGCGTGATCCTCGTCACCCGAGTCGGGTGAGTGTTTCAGAGCGCTTCCCACGGGTCCTTTTCCGTCTCAAGAATTTGAACGCCGCCACAGCACCGCTGACGAGTATGTCCAAATAATCCAGCGAATGAGAGAAAGCTGGAACTATGTTTGGCGGGTACCGTATGTCCGATGTTTATGAGTACCTCTCATGAAAGTAATCCTTGTAGGGTTTTCACAGATGACACAAACGAACAAACACAAACACAAAACAGCAAGGAGAAGTACACCGTGGCCGCCATAGTCCAGCTCTATGGAGGAAAAGTTCAAATTGTTGGAAGCATACAGGCAAAGCAAAAATGTGATGACACACAAGAGACTGCAGATGCAAACAAAAGAGATCAGCTCAAAGAACTCAGCATCTTTGGAGAAAAATTTAGTTCACTTTTGGGGTCACGATTCTTCATTTGGATGGAGAGTAGAGGGGAAATATTCAGTTAAAAAGTTTTTTTGGGGGGATGGGAGAACAGGCACGGGGCAATGGTAGCAATCAATAAGTGGATACAGGCAGGGAGAGGTAGATTAACCGTTAAGCATCGGGTGAGGGCGGGAGGGGTGGAGATAGCAGAGGCCTGGAGGTGATAAGTGCAGAACAAAAAGAAAGCAGATTATGTAAACTGATAGAAAAGGATAGTGAACAATGGAACCAAATAGGCTGGGGCAAGAGTGTGGATGTTCTTTGAAATTGGAGCGTTCAAAGTTTCATCTGACTTATCTGCTAAACAACACCGCCTCACCTCTATCCACCTATTGCTTGCCAGCTCTTGCCCCAACCCCTCTTCCCCCACACTGCCCACTTTCCCTCTACTCTTTCAGTCCAGATGAAGAATCTTATCCAAAAAATGTCAACCGGAGGCCCATTTCCTCCATAGACGCTGGCTGGCCTGCTGAGTTTCTCCAACAGCTCTCTTTCCTGCTGCAAAAATATGAAGTAGCTTTGCCCAGATAGAAGCCATCTGAATATCCAGGGATATTCAATATTCAGGAGGGATAGACAGAAAGGAAAAGGAGGTGGGGTAGCGTTGTTGGTTAGAGAGGAGATTAACACAATAGAAAGGAAGGACATTAGCGTGGAGGATGTGGAATCGATATGGGTAGAGCTGCGAAACATTAAGGGGCAGAAAACGCTAGTGGGAGTTGTGTACAGGCCATCTAACGGTAGTAGTGGAGTTGGGGATGGCATCAAACAGGAAATTAGAAATGCGTGCAACAAAGGTAAAACTGTTATAAAGGGTTCTCTTCAATCTACATATAGATTGGGTGAATCAAATTGACAGGGGTGCTGAGGAAGAGGATTTCTTGGAATGTATGCGGGATAGTTTTCTAAACCAACATGGAGAGGAACCAACGAGAGAGCAGGCTATTCTAGACTTGGTATTGAGTAATGAGGAAGGGTTAGTTAGCAGTCTTGCTGTGCGTGGCCCCTTGGACAAGAGTGACCATAATAGGGTTGAGTTCTTCATTAGGATGGAGAGTGACATTGGTAATTCAGAAACAAGGGTTCTGAACTTAAAGAAAGGTAACTTTGAGGGTATGAGACGTGAATTGGCCAAGATAGACTGGCAAGTGATTCTTATAAAGGGTTGACGGTGGGTATGCAATGGAAGGCATTTAAAGACAGCTGATGAACTACAACAATTGTTCATCCAGTTTGGCAAAAGAATAAAGCATGGGAATGTAGCGCATCCGTGGATAACAAGGGAAATCAGGGATAGTATCAAAATAAAAGATGAAGCATACAAATTAGCCAGAAAAAGCAGCCTACCAGAGACTGGGGAGAAATTCAGAGTCCAGCAGAGGAGGACAAAGGACTTAATTAGGAAAGGAAAAATAGATTATGAAAGAAAACTGGCAGGGAACATAAAAACTGACTGCAAAAGTTCTTATACATGTGAAGAGAAAAAGATTAGTTAAAACAAATGTAGGTCCCTTGCAGTCAGAAACTGGTGAATTGATCATGGGAAACAAGGACATGGCAGACCAATTGAATAACTACTTTGGTTTCTGTCTTCACTAAGGAAGACATAAATAATCTGCCGGAAATAGCTGGGACGGGGGTCAAAATGAGATGGAGGAACTGAGTGAAATCCAGGTTAGCCGGGAAGTGGTGTTAGGTAAATTGAATGAATTAAAGGCCGATAAATCCCAAGGCTGATAGGCTGCATCCCAGAGTACTTAAGGAAGTAACCCTGAAATAGTGGATGCATTAGTGATATTTTTTCAAAACTCTTTAGATTCTGTAGTTCCTGAGGATTGGAGGGTAGCTAATGTAACCCCACTTTTTAAAAAGGGAGAGAGAAAAAGGGGAATTACAGACCAGTTAGTCTCATTGGTAGTGGGGAAAATGCTAGTCAGTTATTAAGATGGGATAGCAGCACATTTGGAAAGTGGTGAAATCATTGGACAAAGTCAGCATGGATTATGAAAGGTAAATCATGTCTGATGAATCTTATAGAATTTTTCGAGGATGTAATAGTAGGGTACCGTAAGACTCAGTGCTGGGACCCCAGCAATTTACAATATATATTAAGGATCTGGATGAGGGAATTGAATGCAACATCTCCAAGTTTGCTGATGACATGAAGCTGGGGGGGCAGTGTTAAACTGTGAGGAGGATGCTTAGGAGGCTGCAAGGTGACTTGGATAGATTGGGTGAGTGGGCAAATGCATGGCAGATGCAGTATAATGTGGATAAATGTGAGGTTATCCACTTTGGTGGCAAAAACAGGAAAGTAGACTATTATCTGAATGGTGGCCGATAGGAAAAGGGGAGATGCAACGAGGACCTGGTGTCTGGTACATCCAGTCATTGAAAGTAGGCATGCAGGTGCAGCAGGCAGTGAAGAAAGCGAAAGATATGTTGGCAAAAGGATTTGAGTCTAAGAGCAAGGAGGTTCTACTGCAGTTGTACAGGGTCTTGGTGAGGCATACCTGGAGTATTACGTACAGTTTTGGTCTCCTAATCTGAGGAAAGACATTTCTTCCCATAGAGGGAGTACAAGGAAGGTTTCACCAGACTGATTCCTGGGATGGCAGGACTTTCATATGAGAAAGACTGGATAGATCGGCTTTGTACTCACTAGATTTAGAAGATTGAGGGGGGATCTGATAGAAACGTACAAAATTCTTTAGGGGTTGGACAGGCTAGATGCAGGAAGATTGTTCCTGATGTTGGGGAAGTCACAGTTTAAGGATAAGGGGGAAGTCTTTTAGGACTGAGATGAGAAAATCATTTTTCACACAGAGTGGTGAATCTGTGGAATTCTTCGCCACAGAAGGTAGTTGAGGCCAGTTCATTGGCTATATTTAAGAGAGAGTTAGATGGCCCTTGTGGCTAAAGGGATCAGGGGGTATGGAGAGAAGGCAGGTACTGAGTTGGATGATCAGCCATGATCATATTGAATGGCGGTGCATGCTCAAAGGGCCGTATGGTCTACTCCTGCACCTATTTTCTATGTTTCTATGTTCTATGAAAATTACTTATCATTCAGAATTGCCTGTGGCAGCATTTCCACAATTTTAGGATAATCTCTAGCACAGATTTACACAAGGATCCCAAGTTGACTCAGTCAGATTCCAAAATTAAATCAGTTGAAGAGAAAAAACATTTCCTTATTACATCTGCTACCTGCTGGCAGTTTCCCACCTCCGCTCTTCCTAGCTTCCCCAGATCACCTTATAGCTTTGAGGCCAAGGTTTCCTCTGCAACATTAGCTCAACCAGGAATAACTTCTTAGCAACCTTTCACCAATTGTGAAAGTACAGCAGCGGCGACAGGCAAACAAAAGAGACAAAATAGTAGGTTATTAGCAATCTCCCTGATGAAAGATGCAATATTTGTATCTTGATACAAATACTTGTACCTGATAAAAGATACAACAGTTGTGGCACAGCGGTAGAGTTGCTGCCTTTCAGCAACAGAGACCCGGGTTCGATCCCGACTATGGGTGCTGTCTGTACAGAGTTTGTACTTTTCTCCTGTGACTTCGTGAATTTTACCCAGGTGCTCCAGTTTACTCCCATCACTCCAAAGAGGTTAATTAGCTTTGGTAAAAAAATTGTCCCTTGCGTGTAGGATAATGCTAGTGTACGGGGATCACGGTGGGCCGAAGGGCGCGTTTTCGCATTGTATCCCTAAACTAATTTCTATATCTAGATCTTTGCAACCTATTGCATTAAGAGGATTTTTCACTTGATTTACAAATGTAGCGATAATTGTGGCTAATTAAATACTGTTGCTTGATCAGTCTTGGTGTACCATCCTTCATTCACAACCAATTTGACTAATTCATGTAAGCCACAAAAATCTTCAAGCACACTGTAAACGGACACCAGACTCAATACGAGATTCAAATACATCTTTAATCAGCACTGAAACTTAACAACATAAAGGATGGTTAGTTGTCATTACATCCTGGCTGCTCAGACTTCTCGTGCTGGAAACAAGTGTTAGTATAAGTATTACAGTGGGGTGGAGTTAGAGATGCTGGTGTGTGATTGGTTAACATGAAACATCAATCTACATCCTTCCCCTAAAGTTTAAGTGTGGAAGAGCACCCATACCATGGAGTTAAACATACTCGCCATATCTGTCTGGTGGTCTACTAACACGGCCGAGGCGACCGTGCGGACCAAACCCTCCCCCACATGAAAGATGAGACTGAGAACCAGGATGCAAGAATGACGCGGGTGGAGGCTTGTGGTGATCGAAAGGGGAAATATGCAGTAGGTGAGGTTAGTGGAGACCGCGGGACGTGGAGGGGTGCAAGGCATGCGGGGACGGGTGGGAGACATTGCAAAAGGAACTGGAGCGGTGGAACATAGGGTCAGCAGGCAGTGGTCGAGGCTCCTCCACAGCAAGCAGTGTTGTCAACTTCTCCGGTATACCGCTCCCTCAGTCTACAAGGTATGACGTGGTTCGTCAGTCGGGTTGGCAATAGTGCCCAGACGGGAATGTCCAGTTGAAGTTCGTAGACGGACAACCTGCCCGGCAGTAATGGCTTGAGCGTCTGCTGGAACTGTTGTATGAACCGTTTCTGGATGTCATGCTTCTCTTGGAGACGTTTCTGGATAGTGGCAGGGTTGTTGCAGAAGGGGCTGCCGCTGGTGATGAGGCGCAAGGCTGTTGCAAGTGGGGCAGGAGCTACGCGGTCCCGCATGTAACTGGCCATTCCGCCAGTAAAAGGACAACGGGAGTGTGCCAGTCTGGCGTCGGCGCCTGGGTGACCCGCTGTGTGCCTCTTTGAAGTATATGTCTCGTAGTGAAGAGGGTATCACCACCTTGTGACCCTTGACGGTAACCCCATCCTGAACTACCAGTTCATCACGGACCAGGAAGAACGGCTGCACCTCTGTGGGCATGTTGGACTGTTTGTCAAGCCAGCCTGTTTTGACGATGGAGGGGAGGATTTGAAGCGTATCGTCAGTGGCAGTGTGCGCAGGCCAGGGTGCGCAGTTGCTACTGGAGACGAAATCGACACCGAGGACCGTGACATTTTCCTGTTTCCATAGGGATGTTGTTCGCAAGATGCCCGAGGTGCACGGGACAGAGTGTCAGCGACGTGCATGTCCTTACCCTTAGTGTAGGTAATAGAGAAATCGTACCACTACAGCTGCATCATCATACGCTGCAAACAAGCTGGCCACGCGTGGATGGGCTTGTTCAGGATTGTCACCAGTGGTTGGTGGTCCGTCTCGACCGTGAAGGTGTTGCCAAAGATAAGTCGTGGGAATTTGGAGCAAGCAAAGATGACATCAGCAGTTCCTTTTCGATTTGCGCGTAGTGCTGCTCCAAGTCGGTCATAGTGCAGAGGCTTATGAGACAGGTAGTAGTGTGCCCTCGGCTGATGGTTGCAAGCAGGCTGCGCCAAGCCTGAATTTTGAAGCATCGCAGGTGATCGTCACCGGACGTTTCAGGTCAAAAAAGGTCAGGATCGGCGCACCGGTCAGTTTGGACTTTAAAACATCGAAAGCAATCTGACGTTGCTGGAACCATGACCATGCAGTGTCCTTTTTGGTCAGCTCCCGCAGTGTGGAGCTTAGTTCACTGAGGTTCGGGTATAAACTTGCCGAGATAGTTTACCATGCCCAGAAAACGCTGCGGGTCTTTCACTCTGTGGGGGCAGGCATTTCTGTGATGGCAGCAGCCTTCTTCGGATCTGGTGTGAGACCATCAGGAGTGCAGGTGTTGCCGACGTAGAGACCTCTGGAACCTGAACTTGCACTTGTCAGGATTGAACTGAGGTTGATCTTGCGTGCGCGATCCAAGATGAGCCTAGATTGTGATCGTGTGCTCCGTTGCATCTTTGCCATACACTAGGATATCGTCGACAATAATGGCATAAGGCAAGTCCTCGAATAATTGCTCCATAGTTTTTTGGATGACTTCACTGGCAGAGTTGATTCCAAATGGCATTCTCAGAAAACTTGTATCTGCCGAACGGGGTGGCAAATGGTGAGGTTTGATGACTTCTTGTCCAGCGGTATCTGCCAGAAAGAGTTCTTTGCATCGAGGACAGAAAATAGGGTGGCCATTCCGACCTTTGCCGCAACATCACTCGATGGTCTTCATGGGATGGTGTGGGCGGAATGTTCAGTGTTCAGTTCTTTCGAGTTGATGCACAGGCAGATTTCATTTTTTCCCTTCTTGACTGTGGCAATCATGGTTGAGACCCAGTCGGTGGGGTCGCTGACTGCTTCAATCATGCCTATGGAGGCCATGTCCTTCAGCGCAGAGTGAACCCTGTCAGTCATGGCAAAATGCCAATCGGTGTGGGGGTCGGATGACGGATGTCACTTCAGGGTCAATAATAATCTTGTAAGTCACGGGCAACTTGCCCAGGTTGTTGTCGAAAAGATCAGGGAATTCACTCAGCGGGTCCAGGGAAATTTGCAGCTTGTGGACCGTTTTGTCAAAGGAAGTTCCTGACAGCCCGATTGCCAAGCAGAGCAACTGAATTAAAGGTCAAGACATAGAAGGTCAAATTCCTTGTGGTTTTTCAGCACACATTTTCAAGTTGATTTGCCCAGAGACCATCAGCACCCTCCCCTCCAAAAGCATGTAGAGTGGTTTTGTCCTTGATCAGTGGCTCATTAATTTTTATCTTGTTGAAGAGGTTGATTGACATGGTATTTTACTTTTGCCCCAGTATCCAATTTCGCGCCAAAGTGGACATTGTTTACAGTTACTGTCACGGTTGGATCAGAATTCTGGTCATCTCAGAAGCTCCGATCTGAGCTTTAGGTCACTAATGCCATTCACTAAAAGTCCCTCGTTAACTGATTCAGTCAGCTGATCAGCCCGGCATATTTTGGAATTGCTGCGCTGGGCTAAATACATGAACTCTGAGATAAACAAGTCTACTCGTTCGCCAGGTAGTTGACGGTGAGAGAAAAACCTTGCCCTTTGAGGGCAGATCACAGATCTGGCTTAGTTTAAGCAGCAGAACATGGGGTTATCAGGAGATCAGCTGGGGTTATTACCTGGTCGTTGGCATCGCGGACTGCCGGAGCATAGAGGAATATTCTGGATCGCCGAAGGGCATCTGGGCCCGCAAGGTTGAGTAGGAGAGAGGCCTTGACAGCATCAGTTCATTTTGGTGTGCAATGTCATGTAGTGTCGGTAATCAATTTCAAACGTGGCCCAGCGTTCGCTGACACCGCAAACAAAGACGAGAAGGACAGGCTTTCGACAAGAAGAGGCCATCATAAAGCAAAATAAACTCACAAAAGATAAAAACAAAAAAAAATTATACAGAAGGAGTGGATCAGATCACTTCTGACGCCATGTAAACGGACACCAGACTCATAGTGATTCAAATACATCTTTCATCAGCACTGAAACTTAACAGCATAAAGGATGGTTAATTGTCATACATCCTGGCTGCTCAGACCCCCGTGCTGGAAACAGTGTTAGTATAAGTATTACAGTGGGTGGAGTTAGAGATGCTGGCTGTTGTGTGATTGGTTATCATGCAACATCAATCTACACACACTCAGCCAGATTATGGCATATCCCAAACCTCATCCATTATACATTCATTTCCAAATATACGTTTGATGATTAAAAAATCTTTCAGGTTTAGAATCTACTCAACAATTAGCCATCCACATCTCTCTGGTAGAATATTGGAAAAGGGACCTCCAAGTAAAATTTCTCCTTCTATAACTAACCCACCTTATACTAAACCATATAGTGCTACATCTCTAACCCGAGAAATCAGACTTCTAGTATCTACCCTTCAATCCCTCAAAATCCTGTCAGTTTCCATGAATCACCTAGTAAAATCCAAGCTGTAACCCTTGAGACATAGGACAATCCCTCACTCTCCCTTCCCAATACCCTAATAATCAAACTAATCTATGCTGCATGAAACATCCATTCTTGAGTATAGAGAGCAAAGCTGCACTGTTCTTCAGGTCACAAACATTATATTTGAAGCACTACTTTCTTATGTTTGTACTTCGGCACAAGCAATGAAGATTAAATACAATCTGAAAAATCCTGTCTTGCATATTGAACTTTCTGATTTCACTAGCTCAGCCAGATCCCTTTATATATCAATTATACAAAACAAAGTTTTGCCAACTGATTACAAAACATCATTCTTCTGTCATAGTATATTTCAATATGCTTGCACATCTTTACCCACAAAAGAACATTTATACTTATTTTCCTAACCTATAATCTAATATATAAGCATAGATTTCCTAGCAAATTAAATGAAGCAGTTTTTTAATGTCCCTACACACCAATTTACAAATCCATATAATTTCTGAATCCAGTGTATTTCAATATATAGTTCACAATATTCTGAATGCAATATGTAGCATACATTGCTTTTTGAACTAAACAAATTGTAAAGCTCCTGAAGTAAAACAGGAAAAGTGGCCAAGCAAAATAGAAAATATACCTGACAATGTTCCAGGAAAGCAAATAGCCATTGAAGTTTCATTCATTAATGATTGTGAATTCACCATCCTTGAGTACCATTTACAGCATGCCTGAAGCTAATAAAAAAGGGGACCACAAAATGTTGCTTAGATTTAAAACAGTAGGCTCAAAATAATGGTATGAACCAGATCTTCATAGCTCCAAGTCATCATTTAACAGAGAACCACATTTCTCAGCAAGAGATACACTCCGGACCAAATAAAATCATAGAGATAGCTGTAGACAAAAAGTTAATCTCAAATTTGGCAAGCAGAATACAAATGATAAGCAATCTGAACATTGTTTCCTATCATCTCTCTAACCTTATCATTTATTGTGATACTAGTATAAGTTCACCCAACAAGCTCTTGTTGATATTAATGTTACTTTTCTTGGAATATTTGATGGTAATTTCTTCACCAAATTGAAAACAAAAAGTTGCTAACTATTAATCAATAAAAAATGTAATTGACCAGATAATCCTGTGCAAAAACTGCAAATTTCCCATCGAGTGAAGTTCTGGGCTGCAACAGTGCCATAACATTTGACAAATGAAGACACAAGACAAAGAAAGTTTTTATATAGAAAGTTTTCCAAGCACTGCAACAATGCACAATACCACTGAATGATTAAATGCAAAGTTCCTTAATTTAGACAGACAATTTTCCAACATTGCACCAAAGACTTGTCCCACTGCAGGAGTACATCCTAAACTAAAAATAATTCATGAACATTCGTGAAGATGATTGAAGTAATAATACAAAAATGGTGTTAAATAATGAGCCTTTGATTTCCCCCCCACCCTAGAATAGGAATATGTGACAATTTTGAAAATAAATTTACCCCAATCTAGTTTTATATTATATTAATCCAATGACTCAAGTTAAAAAACACAACATAGATAAGTTGCACACATATATAAATTCTGCCATAGGATGCCAAATTCAATGTTCCTCTAAAGTCTTTGATTGCCATTATATTTACCTTGCATTCGTCAACGCGATGCATCCTGAAAGTAGCTGTTTTTGACAGGAGGCACTGCAAAAGTGAATCTTCAAATGAGAATTCAAAGGTCATACCCAGAAGCGCATCAAAAAGGCTAGTGAAAGAATTCAAATCTTCGGACGTCTGCCACTCAAGCTTATTTACCACTGCTCGAGAATAGTTTCCAGTACTCTACAGAATCATTTGAATGACTGCCTGACTACAATCGCAAGAAACATGAATGTGATCTTTCTCAGTAATAAATCCATTTAAGAAAATTAGAATGGCCATTGACAACAATGAGTTTGCAGTTCACGGTCAAGATCATTTCACTTTCCAACTTAAGGACATGGCAGGGAAATGAGCAGCTTTTTTGAAAGGTCCAGAAAAAAGGATTTTAAAAACAGACAATAGACAATACGTGCAGGAGTAGGCCATGAAGCCCCTTCGAGCCAGCACCACATTCAATGTGATCATGGCTGATCATCCACAATCTGTACCTCATTCCTGCCTTCTCCCCATATCCCCTTGACTCTGCTATCTTTAAGAGCCCAATCTAGCTCTCTTGAAAATGAGGAAATATCTATATTACTAAAAGATAAGATCTTGACGCTTTTTGACTCACTGCGATCTGATTTCTGAAAGAACGACCACGACTTACGGCCATCAATTTTTTGGCCACCTCGCTCAGAGCCCCCCTCCGCCGGACTGGGACCAGAGGATTTTTCCCATTGATGAAAAATCAGAGAGATATAATGTTTTTTTTAATTGCCATTCTCTCTGCTTGCCCCTGCTGGTGGGAGGACTATTAAAACTGAGGTGGTGTGCCTCACTCAGTCTCTGCAAGTGGAGGAAGCGAGAGGGTCACGTCTCATCTGAGCTGTGAATAAACCACTGCACACATGTGTACTCAACTTGGTGAGTGCCTTTAACCCAACCATAATGCCCTATATGGTTGGTTTTTGAAGTAAAAAGGCACTGCATGCAAATGGTTGTTTGGGGGGTTTGGGTTGAAGTAAAAAGGCACTGCATGCAAATGGATGTTGTGGGGGGTTTGGGTTGAAGTAACAAGGCACTGCATGCAAATGGTTGTTTGGGGGGGGGTTTGGGTTGAAGTAAAAAGGCTGCATGCAAAGGGTTGTTTGGGGGGGTTTGGATTGAAGTAAAAAAGGCACTGCATACAAAGGGTTGTTTGGGGAGTTTGGGTTGAAGTGAAAAGACACTGCAAATGGTTGTCTAAACTTGACAACTTCCTGTTTGCACTATATTGATTTTAGATAACGCTACCACTTACGGCTGTGATGTTTGGCCATCTTACTCAGTCCCCCTCCGCTCATCCGGTGCAGAGGATTCTTCCATCAATGAAAAACAAAATGTGTTATTAGCGTTTAAAAAACTGTTGAGAATCTCTCTGTCAATCACGCCATTGAAGGCCACACTTTTCCGGTGGGAGGGGGAGAGGTCACGACAATATTGAGCTGTGAATCAACTGAACACTGAATGTCTACGGAACTGGTGAGTGCGGTGTTTTGTGTGGTTTTTTGGTGGTTTTGCCCCCTGCTTGAAATAGTATGAAATGCATTTGAATGTGGTGGCCTTGCACCCTGCATGAAATGGTATGAAACTGCATTGAATGTGGTGTTGTTGCACCCTGCATTAAAATGGTATGAAACTGCATTTGAATTTGGTGGCTTGCACCCTCTTTGAAATGGTATGAAACTGCACTTGAATTTGGTGGCCTTGCACCCTGCTTGAAGTGGTAGGAAACTGAACCGGAATTTGGTGGCCTTGACCCTGCTTGAAGTGGTATGGAAACTGCACTTGAATTTTGTGGCCTTGCACCCTGCTCGAAGAGCGTAAGAAACTGCACTTGAATTAGGTGGCCTTGCACCCTGCTTGAAATTGTAGGAAAATGGATTTTGAAGTTGGTGGCCTTGCACCCTGCTTAAAATGGAATTTCAAGGAATAGCCGTGAGTCAACTGCCAGCGGTGAGTGAGCTGCCAGCACATCAGGCTTGAGCGACTGAGCTGCCACCCCAAGAATCCATTTGGCCCTCAATGTCATACTAGCCCTCTGGAGATCAGTAGTCCCTGCAGCCAACATCACCCATATCAGCGCTCCAGAACCCCCCCCCACCCAATATTGGAATTGGTGGAGAGGTGGAATATTGTGTCCAGAACCCATCCCCCCCGTGCGACTATGGGACCCAATGGGTCACACTTAGTCTAGTTATATAATAGAACTGCTCGGATAGTGACTTATATAAGTATGTAATTTACAAAAGAAAAGCTTTTCCAGAAATATGTCTCCTAATGAAATAAAATACAATGAAACATACACACAGGAACGATGAATCAAAAGATGGAGGCCGAATGAAACCGCTTAGCTTAGTTTATTGTTTGAGGCTTTGGAGTTTTGTAAAATGTGTGCAGGATAGTTTTTTGCAGCAGAGTACTAGAGGTACCGACCAGAGAAGGGCAGTGCTGGACCTCCTGTTAGGAATGAGGCAGGACAGGTGACGGAGGTATGCGTTGGTGAGCACTCGGGACCAGTGATCACAATACCATTAGTTTCACATATAATTATGGAGTGAGTCGACGTAGAACAGGACCTAGAGTGGAGATTTTTTGATTGGAGATAAGGCTAACTTTGAGGGAATGCGTGAGGATTTTTAAAGGAGTGAATTGGGACACTTTGTTTCATGGAAGGATGTAGAAGAGAAATGGAGGACATTTAAAGGGGAAATTGTAGAGTACAGAATCTTTATGTCCCTTGTTAAGTTGAAAGGAAATAGTTAAAAATTGGAAAGAGCCAATGGTTTTCAAGGGAAATTAGACACTTGTTTCGAAAAAAGAGAGATATCTACAATAATTATAGGAGGCATGGAGTAAATGAGGTGCTAGAGGGTATAAAGAATGTAAAAAGAATCTTAAGAAAGAAATTAGGAAGGCTAAAAGAAGATATGAGGTTGCTTTGGCAAGAAAGGTGAAAGTAAATCCAAAGGGTTTCTACAGCTATATTAATAGCAAAAGATAACGAGGGATAAAATTGACCATTAGAGAACCAGAATGGACAGCTATCTGCAGAGCCAAAAGAGATGGGGAGATATTGAACAATTTTGTTTTCTTCGGTATTCACCAAGGAGAAGGATATTGAACTCTGTGAGGTAAGGGAAAAAGTAGAGTAGCTATGGAAACTATGAGATTCCAAAGAGGAGGAAGTACTGACACTTTTGAAAATATAAAGGATGGATAAGTCTCCAGGTCTGACAGGATATTCCCTAGGACATTGAGGGAAGTTAGTGTAGAAATAGCAGGAGCTATGACAGAAAATATTTCAAATGTCATTAGAAATCAGGAATAGTGCCGGAGGATTGGCGTACTGCGCATGTTGTTCCATTGTTTAAAAAGGGTTCAAAGAATAAACTAGCAAATTATAGACCTATTAGTTTGACGTCAGTGGTGGGCAAATTAATGGAAAGGATACTTAAGAGTATATATATATAAGCATCTGGATAAACAGGGTCTGATCAGAACAGTCAACATGGATTTGTGCCTGGAAGGTCATGTTTGACAACCTTCTTGAATTTTTGAAGCGGTAACTAGGGAAATTGATGGGTAAAGCAGTGGATGTTTCTATATGGATTCAGTAAGGCCTTTGACAAAGGTTGGTTCAGAAGGTTCAATCTTTGGGTGTTAATGGCGGAGTAGCAAGATGGATTCACAGTGGCTGAATGGGAGATGTCAGAGGAGTAATGGTGGATGGCTGTTGTCAGGTTGGAAGCCGGTGACCAGTGGGATGCCTCAGGGATCTGTGTTGGGTCCACTGTTGTTTGTCATGTACATCATCTGATGTGGACGATGGGGTGGGAAAATTGGATAGTAAGTATGCAGATGATACTAAGATAGGTGGTATTGTTGGATAATGAAGTAATTCTCAAAGTCCACAGAGAGATTTGGGCCATTGGAAAATGGGCTGAAAGATGGCAGATGGAGTTTAATGCTGATAAGTGTGATGTGCTACATCTTGGCAGGACAAATCAAAATAGGACGTACATGGTAAATGGTAGGGAATTGAGGAATGCTGTGGAACAGAGGGATCTAGGAATAAACTGTGCATAGTTTCCCTGAAGGTTGGAATCGCATGTAGATAGGGTGGTAAAGAAAGCCTTTGGTGTGCTGGCCTTTATAAATCAGAGCATTGAATATAGGAGTAGGGAAGTAATGTTAGAATTGTACAAGGCATTGGTAAGACCAATCTGGAGTATGGTTATACAATTTTGGTCGCCTAGTAATATAGGAAGGATGTCAACAAAATAGAGAGAGAGTACAGAGGAGATTTACTAGAATGTTGCCATGGCTCCAGCAACTATGTTACAGAGAAAGGTTGAACATGTTAGGTCTTTATCTTTGGAGCGCAGAAGGTTAAGGGGGGACTTGATTGAGGTCTTTAAAATGATGAAAGGGATAGACAGATGTTGACGTGGATAAGCTTTTCCCATTGAGGGTAGGGAAGATTCAAACAAGAGGCATGACATGAGAATTAAGGGACAGAAGTTTAGGGGTAATGTGAGGGGGAACTTCTTTACTCATAGGGTGGTGCTGTGTGGAATGAGCTTCCAGCAGAGGTGGTGGAGGCAGGATCGATTTTAACATTTAAAAGTAAAAGTGGATAGGTATATGGACGTGAAGGGAATGGAGGGTATGGTCTGAGTGCAGGTAGATGGGACTAGGGGAAAACAAATGGTCGGCACGGACTGGAAGGGCCGAGAGGGCCTGTCTCCGTGCTGTAATTGTTATATGGTTATATGGTTATATGGTTATAAACGCTGGAGGAAATTGTATTTGGTATGATTGTGTTCGAGAATGGATAGCTGAAATGGACCTCTTCTTAGGCCATGGTCAATTCTCTTGCTCTATGGCATTCTTGAGCTGTGAGGGTTAATGCTGAGTTTGAGAAGAATTCAAGGCTGAGAGATAATAGACCCTGTAGTTAGCCGTGGCTATGTCATATTATAATGAGATTGGGATAAGGGATAGGATGTATGTGAAGGGGAGTAGTTGCTTGGAGAGGAAGAGAATTAGATTGATGGATATGTTTATAGAAAGTCGAAGAAGCAGATGTAACTCTGACGTAATGGTTTGAAGTTGTATCCTGGCACCAAACACTTATTAACCAAGTTGACAGATTTAGGACCCATGTATGCTTGGTGAGGAGATGTGTATGTGTTTTGAACTTAGAAACTGTAAATTCGGCAAACTCATATAATTAATGTTTTAAATACATATATAATAGTATTGTAAACTGTGTAAAATTGTAGTGAAACAATTTATGAAATGTATTGTCTTACTAGGAATGTAAACATTAGGCCTTGTTTAGATTTGTAGAAATATCTTTCTTCTAGGTATGGAAATTGTGTATATGACTTGTGTGATCATGTATACACGTATCTTCTATTTTGAGGAGTGGTCTTTGATAATTGAGCCCTACTGGAGTTTTGCTGTGTTGAAATAACATAAGCAAAGTTATACCACAAGCAAACAAAGGCTGTGAGGCCAGGGAAGGGGGATCATGTGACTGATGTTGTAAATCACCAGAGGACTCAGATGATTGGTTACTAGCTTGTCATACCCTCTGTATCTGAAATGTCTAACACCTACATGAATGCTATGAGTTCTATCAAAGTTACTCCTCTCTGGACCCGCCCCAGAGCATCAGCTTTGTGTTGGAAGGTTCAGAGACTAGTCTCAGCTAAATAAAGAATCGATTTCAACAGCTACAAGTGTTTGAGTCAAGTTGACTTTAGATTGACAAAATAACTCTGTTTAACAAAAGTATCCAGAGAACCGGCCTCCAGCCTACCAAGTATCCGGAGAACCGGCCTCCGGCCAACCAACCACCCTGTGAGGCAGAGAATTCCACAGACTCGCAACTCTCTGTGTTTGTCAGTTAATTGGTCTCTGTAAATTGCCCCTCAGCTCTGGCCTAAATTTCAGAAAAAAGTTTAATGAGCAACATCCAACCCATCATAAATTATCAATCTAAGTACATTAGATACATACTCAGAAGCCATGAAAAGGGCCTGAATGACACTGTTCATGTAACAGGTATTGCCAAGATTAGTTACTCCTGTTTTTCCAGTTTTCGATTTTGCAACAAGCTTTGGGTACAATGGTTCCAGTTTATTTTCTTGCCATGCCCAGGCACTCTGGTTGATCAATTGCTTTATTTTTCCTTCGTTTGGAATGGGAAAACCCTGGAACAAGAAAAGCACAAATTCTGTCCAATAACAACATCAAGGAATAAAAGAACATTTGTTTTGTTCTGAATGTTACACCATCATCTATACCTATCTGGTGAAAAATAATGTAGATCCTCACACCAATATTGAAAATAATTTACTCCAGGTAATTCATAAAAATAGAGTTGATATCTATCTTCACAGGGGTAGTTCCAGAGCTACACAGGATGTTTTTCTTCACCCAGACAATAATAAATCTTTTGGAAATCTCTACCGACATGGCCCGTGGAGGCTGTTACTGAGTATATGGAAGACTGATACATTATAATTTTATTTGTTACTAGATCAAGTGTGGACCAGTTGGGCCCGTCCCCAAGGCAAAATTCCACCACTGACCCATAGCCCCCAACTGCGCAGGCGCAGCTGACGGGTTCCTGTTGTAACGCCAGAGATCCCCGTTGCGACGCGAGTCATAGCAACCCTCCCCCAATTGTGCAGGCGTGGCCGGAAAGTGGAAGCGTGAGTGCGATAGTCTTTAAAGTTTAAAAATCTTTAAAGTTTTAAAATGGCAATAATGTAACATTTAAGATCAATGTGAACGCATCTCACTCCCTATTCCCCTCCTCCTTATCCTCCCTCTACCACCCTCCTCTGCATCCTCCCCTCACTCAATTCCTCTCACTTCTCCCTTCCCTCCTCCATTACCTCACATACTCCCTTCCCCTCCCCACCTCACTCTCTCTCCTTTCCCCAACCCTTAGTCACTCTCTCCCTCTGTCCATAACCGCTCTCCCCTCCAACCCCCTCACCCTCCCCCTATCCCACCCCCCCCCACTGCCCATCTCTCCCTCTATCTCCATTCCCTACCACCCCTCCTCCCCCACACTCCCTCCTCACCTACCCCAGTTTCCATTCCCTCTCCTCCCTACCCCCTCCTCTTCCTCAACCCCCCAACTCTCTCACCTCTCCAGGATCTTGATGTCAGCCACCACCAGCCCAGTTTTCTCCATGAACGTCAGCGATGAAATTGTACTCAAGGCAGGGGCTGTCAGGGGGACGGGCTGAGTGGTCTGGAGCTTAGGGAGGAAGAGGCCGAGGCTGCGGCCTCATCCTTGCCCCCGGTCCCGCTCCTCTCCCTCCCCGCCAGCCCGGGAGTAACAGCACCGCCGCCCCCAGATCTTGCCCCAGCACCGAAGTTAATTTCAAGTCCTGTACTTGAGGTGGGGGCAGTCGGGAGTAAAATGGGCCTAGAGCCGGGAGAGGCCCTAGTCCTTGCCCCGGGTCCCACTCCTCTCCCTCCCCGTGGGCCCAGAGCAACAGCGCCGCTGCCCCATACCTTTGCCCCGGTTATTTCAAATTCCACACGTGCAGAAACCGGGCCCACTGCGCACGCGCGGTGAGACCTTCAGTTATTTTAAATTACGCATGCTCAGAAACCCTCAGTCACTCCCTCTTTCCCTCCATAGCCCCTCACTCCATCCCCCCCCTATTCCTCACCTTCCCCATTTCTCACCCCTCAATGAAAATCGCAAAAATTTTTAAAAATGAAACTGCCCCCTAAGAATTTTATTAAAATTGTTTTTTAAAATCGCGATTTTTATGTAATTGAGATTCGGGATCCCATTGTGACGTCATTGTGAATGAAAACAGAAGAATTTAATTAAAACTGATTTTTTTTTTTGAATATCGCAATTTATGTGAATGAGATTCAGGATCCATTGTGATGTCATACATTGCTAACGGGCAGTGCAAATGGAAAAGAGATTTTTGTTAAAGTTGTTTTTGTAAAATTTAAAACATAAATAACTTGTAAAATATACCATCAATCTGAACGAAACTTGCCACAGCACATTACAGGACAATGGTAAGGTGGGCCAAAAATTGTACAATTTTCGCCTAGTTTCGGGATCACATACACGCATGCATACAAACAAGATGAGATTTTTAGTAATATATAGATGAGGAAATTAAGGAATATCAGTGACATGCGGTGAGGTGAATGGCTGAGGAGGCACTGGCTTCTACCCCATCCTAACTTAAGAGGGTGTGTGTGTGTGTGTGTGTGTGTGTGTGTGTGTGTGTGTGTGTGTGTGTGTGTGTGTGTGTGTGTGTGTGTGTGTGTGTGTGTGTGTGTGTGTGTGTGTGTGTGTGTGTGTGTGTGTGTGTGTGTGTGTGTGTGTGTGTGTGTGTGTGTGTGTGTGTGTGTGTGTGTGTGTGTGTGTGTGTGAGGTGTGTGTGTGGAGAAGGGAGGGGAGGAAGTACACAAGGGAGGGAGAGGGCCGGCGGCAGGAGGTAGTGGATGCCGAGTCCCGAGCCGAGAGTACATTACTCAAGCGTGGGGCCCCAATTGGGAGCTCTCAGCGGCCCAGAGCCTCCGAATCGGCCGCTACAAATCAATGAATCAACCTACCAGTCTGCGGCGCCGCTGCTGAAGCTAGCTAACATGGAGGAAGAGCGAGGTTGCGTCAATTATGTGATCCCTAAGTAATTGACGCTTACTCTCCCTCCACTGGGCTCAAGACACGCCCCCTTGTGAGGCAGACGTGATCGCTGCTGCTGCTTTTTCATTGCAGTTTTATGAAGAGACCAGCGAGCCTAAATTTAATTATATTTATCTGTGAAATAAGCTACCTGGACTATGGACGGCAAGGACATGTAATGAAGGGATCTAGAAACATTACATTGGTGACATACATAGAGATAGTAACAGGCATACGCTTATTGACCATGCTCCATGCAGTTTCTGAGGGGTTGCGCAATCAGAGGGGAGGCTCAGCTTGTCGCTGCCTCACCTCTCATCTGCAGTGTATTTGCAGCAGAGCTGTGAAAATTTTGACCATAAAAAATTACATTCTTATAATGACATTTATAACACAGATCAGTGGAAAAATCTTTATTTTATTTTTCTTTACTTTTCTTAACAGCTATTTTCATTGGGAGTATGACAGGTGAGGCTCTGCCTCCCGTAACTGCACGTCCCTGAGAAATATGTAATATTTTAATTGACAATTTTGTTTGCACAGAAAATGGGTTATACAATTCCATAGATGGAATTAATTTCGTGAAAGACAAGAGATCGATAATTAAGAGATAGAGAATTGGTACACAAAAGAAAAGGTGCACAAAAGAAAACGGCTCCTGAGGCCCACAGGAGCGTTTGGTAAGAGAAGGAGGGGGAGGAGCGACACCCGACCGGTAAGCTTTAAAATCAAGCGAGGGGCTTGTTTTTTTCAGAGGCCCACAGGAGCCGTTGGAAGAGAAGGAGGGGGAGGAGCGACACCCGACCGGTAAGCTTTAAAATCAAGCGCGGGGCTTGTTTTTGCCTAAATCCATAACATTCCATTTGGAGAAGTGGGTTTTTTTTGAGGAAGCCGCTGATTGGTGGGAAGTGGATTAGGGTAAGTAGCTAATTGGTGGGAAGTGGACCAGGGTAAACAGCTGATTTACAGTCAGATTTCAGCAGTTTGTAGTGATTTTATATTGTGTTGATATTGTATCCTGTGTAAGGGGGCAGTATGAAGGCCAGGCAGTGTACTGTTCTGGATGTCAGATGTGGGAGGTCAAGGAATCCTGATAGCCCTCCAGACGTCCACATCTGCACCAGGTGTGTTGAGATGGGGCTCCTAAAGGACTGTGTTAGGAACCTGGAGCAGCAGCTCGATGACCTCCGTCTGGTCAGGGAGAGTGGGGAGGTCATAGAGAGGAGCTACAGGGAGGTAGTCACTCCCAGACCACAGGAGGCAGACAAGTGGGTCACAGTTAGGAAGGGGGGCAAGGGGCAGAGCAGGGGCTAGAGAATACCCCTGTGACCGCACACCTGGAAAATAGGTACTTGGGTTTGAGTACGATTGGAGGGGACAGTCTAGCTGGGGGCAGCAACAGCGGCCGGGCCTCCGGCACAGAGACTGGCCCTGATGCTCAGAAGGGTAGCAAAAAGAGGAGGTCAATTGTAATAGGGGACTCTATAGTTAGGGGGTCGGATAGGCGATTCTGTGGACGTAGTCGGGAGACCCGGATGGTAGTTTGCCTCCCTGGTGCCAGGGTCTTGCATGTGTCAGAACGTGTTCAAAAGATTCTGATAAGGGAGGGAGAGGAGCCTGATGTTGTGGTACACATAGGTACCAATGACATAGGCAGAAAAAGTGACGAGGTTCTGAAGGGAGAATTAGGGAGTTGGGGGGAAAGTTAAAGAGAAGGACCAAAAGGGTAATGATTTCAGGATTACTGCCTGTGCCGCGTGAGAGTAGGAATGAAATGGGGTGGAGGATAAATGCGTGGCTGAGGGACTGGTGCAGTGGGCAGGGATTCAAGTTTCTTGATCACTGGGACCTCTTTTGGGGAAGGCATGATCTGTACACAAAGGACGGGTTGCACTTGAACCCGAGGGGGACCAATATCCTGGCAGGGAGATTTGCAAAGGCTACTGGGAGACTTTAAACTAGAAAGGCTGGGAGGAGGGACTCGGGTAGAGGGGGCTTTGGCTTTGGGGTCAGGGTGTGGGGCAAGAGGCAGAGAATGGAAGCACTCAGACCCAAAATGTAGGTGAGAAAGATGAAAAAGATAATAGACAGAGAATAAGGGATGGTGGGTTTCTAAAATATGTATATTTTAATGCTAGGAGCATTGTAAGTAAGGTGGATGAACTTAGAGCCTGGATTGACACCTGCAAATATGATGTTTGTGGCAATCAGTGAAACATAGTTGCAGGAGGGCTGTGATTGGAAACTAAATATTCCAGGATTTTGTTGCTTCAGGTGTGATAGAATTGGAGGGATCAGAGGGGGAGTGTTGCATTGCTTGTCAGAGAAGATATTACAGCAGTGCTTTTGGCAGGATAGATTAGAGGGCTCGTCTAGGGAGGCTATTTGGGTGGAACTGAGAAGTGGGAATGGTGTAGCAACACATTTACGGGTGTACTATAGACCGCCAAATGGGGAGCGAGAATTGGAAGAGCAAATATGTAAGGAGATAGCAGATATTAGTAGTAAGCACAAGGTAGTGATTGTGGGAGATTTCAATTTTCCAAAAATAGACTGGGAAACACATTCTGTAAATGGCTGGATAGTTTTGGAGTTTGTAAAATGTGTGCAGGATAGTTTTTTTGCAGCAGTACATAGAGGTATCGACCAGAGAAGGGGCAGTGCTGGACCTCCTGTTAGGAAATGAGGCAGGTCAGGTGACGGAGGTATGCGTTGGTGAGCACTTCGGGACCAGTGATCACAATACCATTAGTTTCAATATAATTATGGAGAGAGTCAGAACTGGACCTAGGGTGGAGATTTTTGATTGGAGAAAGGCTAACTTTGAAAGAATGCGTAAGGATTTTAAAGGAGTGGAATTGGGACACTGTTTTAATGGGAAGGATGTAGAAGAGAAATGGAGGACATTTAAAGGGGAAATTGTAAGAGTACAGAATCTTTATGTCCCTGTTAGGTTGAAAGGAAATAGTAAAAAATTGGAAAGAGCCATGGTTTTCAAGGGAATTGGACACGTTTCGAAAAAAGAGAGATATCTACAATAATTATAGGAGGCATGGAGTAAATGAGGTGCTAGAGGAGTATAAAGAATGTAAAAAGAATCTTAAGAAAGAAATTAGGAAGGCTAAAAGAAGATATGAGGTTGCTTTGGCAAGAAAGGTGAAAGTAAATCCAAAGGGTTTCTACAGCTATATTAATAGCAAAAGGATAACGAGGGATAAAATTGGACCATTAGAGAACCAGAATGGACAGCTATCTGCAGAGCCAAAAGAGATGGGGGAGATATTGAACAATTTTTTTTCTTCGGTATTCACCAAGGAGAAGGATATTGAACTCTGTGAGGTAAGGGGAAAAAGTAGAGTAGCTATGGAAACTATGAGATTCAAAGAGGAGGAAGTACTGACACTTTTGAAAAATATAAAAGTGGATAAGTCTCCAGGTCCTGACAGGATATTCCCTAGGATATTGAGGGAAGTTAGTGTAGAAATAGCAGGAGCTATGACAGAAATATTTCAAATGTCATTAGAAATGGGAATAGTGCCGGAGGATTGGCGTACTGCGCATGTTGTTCCATTGTTTAAAAAGGGTTCAAAGAATAAACCTAGCAATTATAGACCTATTAGTTTGACGTCAGTGGTGGGCAAATTAATGGAAAGGATACTTAGAGATAATATATATAAGCATCTGGATAAACAGGGTCTGATCAGGAACTGTCAACATGGATTTGTGCCTGGAAGGTCATGTTTGACAAACCTTCTTGAATTTTTTGAAGCGGTAACTAGGGAAATTGATGAGGGTAAAGCAGTGGATGTTGTCTATATGGATTTCAGTAAGGCCTTTGACAAGGTTCCCCATGGAAGGTTGGTTAAGAAGGTTCAATCTTTGGGTGTTAATGGCGGAGTAGCAAGATGGATTCAACAGTGGCTGAATGGGAGATGTCAGAGAGTAATGGTGGATGGCTGTTTGTCAGGTTGGAAGCCGGTGACCAGTGGGGTGCCTCAGGGATCTGTGTTGGGTCCACTGTTGTTTGTCATGTACATCAATGATCTGGATGATGGGGTGGAAATTTGGATAAGTAAGTATGCAGATGATACTAAGATAGGTGGTGTTGTGGATAATGAAGTAATTTTCAAAGTCTACAGAGAGATTTGGGCCATTTGGAAAAGTGGGCTGAAAGATGGCAGATGAAGTTTAATGCTGTTAAGTGTGAAGTGCTACATCTTGACAGGACAAATCAAAATAGACTATGCATGGTAAATGGTTCCTAGGTGGAATTGAGGAATGCTGTGGAACTGATGGTGATCTAGGAATAACTGTGCAATAGAATGTTGCCAGGGTTCCAGCAACTATGTTACAGAGAAAGGTTGAACAAGTTAGGTCTTTATTCTTTGGAGCGCAGAAGGTTAAGGGGGGACTTGATTGAGGTCTTTAAAATGATGAAAGGGATAGACAGAGTTGACGTGGATAAGCTTTTCCCATTGAGGGTAGGGAAGATTCAAACAAGAGGGCATGACATGAGAATTAAGGGACAGAAGTTTAGGGGTAATGTGAGGGGGAACTTCTTTACTCAGAGGGTGGTGGCTGTGTGGAATGAGCTTCCAGCAGAAGTGGTGGAGGGCAGGATCGTTTTTTAACATTTAAAAGTAAAGTGGATAGGTATATGGACGTGAAGGGAATGGAGGGGTATGGTCTGAGTGCAGGTAGATGGGACTAGGGGAAAACAAATGGTCGGCACAGACTGGAAGGGCCGAGAGAGCCTGTTTCCGTGCTGTAATTGTTATATGGTTATATGAGTGTTTAAAATACAAATGTGCAAAGAGGACAAAGATAAATGTAAAATGAAATATTAAACGACTATTATTAGATTGCTTACACAGCATTTTGAGATGTTGCAATTGGTTAAGTCTAAATGATGTGCCATTAAAGTGTACAGTTGGCATTACTTAACCCTCAGCTTTTTTGTATCTGGGTATACTTTGAGCCACATAATTAACTTTTGGGCAAGGTAGGGCAATGGTACTTATTGTACTGTACCCTTTTAACCAGTTGTGGGAGATTTAAAGGTAACTGAAGTTGACTTTTACTTTTAAGAAAAGTGGCCTACAAATCACACAAAATGTAAACAAAATATTAAATTATCTCTTCAGATTCATTTTACAACCGAAGTATTTTAAGCATTTTCTGCTCTGCTATCTAGCCCAATCTATTTTTTAAAGTGATCAATGAACTTATGAACATTAACAATGAACTGAAGAAGAGAATCAGAAAGCCAAAGTGATGCGAATCCTTATCACCCACTTTAATGCAAAATTTAAAATGTTCATTGTTAATAGTCCCCATGTCAAGCAAATGAGCTAATTTAGGAAAATAATGAGGCTCTCTTAGAAAAATGAGTAAAACCCAAGACCTTAAATCATGTTGCCTATAAGGTCTCGGATCATGCAGCTACAGAGCACAGTGATAGACGAGCTCATTTACCTTTGGAGACAACCCAGATTAGCTTCTGAGGGTGATGTAATGAATTATCCTTTTTGGTATTACAGAGGATAGATAGTTTTAAGAATATAGCTGGCTGTTTGTAAATCAGGCAAACACATGTTTAATGATTATATACGAGTGCAAGCTGTGAGCAAAGATCAGACCTCTAGGACTAGGATCCGGAACGGTGTCTGGAGCCTCAAATTCAGAGTTGCTGTTAAGCCTCCGATGGGCAGAAGAGGGCAAGAAATGTTGGATTATTGATGTTATTGTGTGTTTTTTTTTTTAAACTGTACATTGAAGTGATCATTCTCCATCATTGATCAAGAGCCTTGAAACATGCCTGTATTATTACACCCACTAGCATGCAATGCAGTTGGAACCTTTTCTAACCAAGTAGCAATCCCAACTCCTGGTACGGTGAAAAAAAGGGGGGTTTTCATACGTCAAATTAGCAAGGTACTCTCTGCATTCTAAATATGGCATGGAGAGGAATATGGATAATTACAGAAAATCCTATTGTCTTGAAATTAGATGACACAAGGCCATGCTTTCTTGAACCAACCATGCAATCAAAGGCAAAATTCCTTTGTTTTTAAGTCCACAATTTTCTTCTTTTCTGTGTCCAATTCATTAATGTATACATTAGAATTGTTGACATTCCACATGGACAGAATTGTGCCCATGATAAGCAATTCATGCCTCAAACGTTTCAGGCATTTTTGTCCACGTGCTTTTGGCCTGAATCATCCACAAACCACTCATGCAAACATTTAGAACACACAAAGCCTACTTTAGCATTAAAAGGGATGCTACTCAAATATGTCCCAGTCTATGTTATCAAATATTGAGAACATCTTATCTTGGACATTCTTTGTGTTTACGGGTCTCTTCCTCAAAACACATCCTCCACCGTAACTGGCAACCCTCAGATTAACCCCACCCTCAACCACTGATCTGTCAACCCAATCACAGATCTTACTTTATATTGTACGTACATTTCTATACAACAAAATATTGATCAACATTACAGTGAAATGATTTAATTCTGATCACTTACCTTTAGTGCCTCTATAACAGGTTCATATAGGTCAGGAAAGCCTGAAAAACGGAAGATCATGCAATGTACTAATTCAGACAGTTGCTGTTGACAACTTATACCAGAGTTGGACCTTTCTTTAGAGAGTGATGCCATTAATTTGGGAATTTGAGGAGCAATCTGTGGAGTACAAGTAAAATAAGTTACAACAAATAAAACTTTCATATTTAAATACCCGCATAGAATATTGGATTATCGCACATTTGTAATTTACTTTAGCACAACACAGAACACGTACCCATAGTACACCATTTAGCAACTAAAGCTTGTACCTTTCTAATAGATGAATGAATTATGTTAACAAATAAACGAATTGATTCAAAATTTATGAACAAAATCTCCCCTAATTTAAATCAAAACCACGTCTGCTTCCCAAAATGATCCACCTTGGTGTTTTGCAAAAGAATATTTAATATTTGGTTTCCCAGATGCTAAGATGTCCATATCCATTATCCACTTCAATACAATACAATCAGTTTTATTTGTCACTTGCACATAAAGTGAATTTGCCAGCAGCGGTACAATAAAAAACACAATAAAAATTTAACACAAACATCCACCACAGCTTCAAGTTGGTGAAGGCTGCCGGCCGGTGGTCGAAGATCTAAAGTCCCCGCCGCGCGGCAGACAGAAGCACCGCAGACTGCAGGGCCGGCGGTCAAAGCTCCTCTCCAGGGGTCCCCGGCGAGGGACCCCGCTCAGGATGGTAAGTCCACGCCGCGCCCGTGGTAGAAGTAGGCCGCAGGCCAGCGGTGGGAGTTCTTCTCACCAGGGGTCCCCAACGAGGGATCCCAGGCCTAGGACGCCGCCAGCTGGAGCTCCGCAGACAGCGGCTTCAGGCTGCCGCGGGCCAGCGAACGGAGCGCTCTCCTCCTGCAATCCCCGGCAAGGGCTCGCCCGCCTCCGCGACTAGAGTCCACGCTGCGCCTCGATGTTTAGGCCATGGGGGAGGAGACATGGAAAAAGTCGCCTCTCCGTGGAGGAGGCGACCAACACGGTTTCCCCCTTTCTCCCCCAGACAAGATACACAGAGAAACATTAAAAACACACATTAGGACATACTAAAATAAAAAAAAAACTAACACGCTGCTTGCAGCGCCCAAACCAACCGATCTACACTTATATCAACACTTACAAGTGCAGACCTCATATTTAAATGTACAAAATTAGCCAAGATGAAATTATTCAATGTTATCCCCAGCAAAGTGCAGCAAGTCAAGGAAAGTCATAAAAATTAAAAATATGTGAACCAATCCCAGTTTTTTGTGTAATCAGCAGGCATCACTAATGAGGGGTGGGGGAGGGTTGTGACGAACCACCTCCATTCTGACCAGGAGCACCGTTGCTGCTGGTATTGCTAAAATAGACCAGCTTTCCCAGTACAAGTCAATGTACTATATTTTCTACTTGAAGCGGGAAAAACAGAACCCATGGAATTTCTTAGCACACTGGCAAACATATATCAAATGAACGCACAGTTGCCAGAAAATGGACAATTTACATTACACATTAACAGGTTGTACTTACATCAAGTTTTCAGGAAAGCTTCATTTTTAGGTGAAAAAGGTAGAGTCAGAACCTTACAAATGAGTTGCTAATTCTACAATTAGCACAATTGCATTTTGAAATATCCTGTGCACAATAGAAATTTAATTTTATCTTAAATTTAAAAAATTGCAATGAGCATTTTCCCAGATGTTCAACAGTTTTTAAATCTTCCCTTGATGGTGGCACCTTGTTTCTCAAAGCAATGTTGAAAGAGAAGTAGATCCAAGAAGCAAACTAAACATAGCAATTTATTCTTTCTTTGCATTCGGCAACTCAAATTGTCAACGTGAAGCCAATTCCAGTTCCCATTAGTTTTGTCCCAACTCTTCAAAAATTCTGCTTCAGGGATGAGAAATATTCAAACTAAACCACCATCTCTACAATCAAAAATCACATCTACTCAAAATATAGATATGAACCACTAATGAACTCGACAAGCATTTCAAATGTGTATTTCAAATAGTGCACAAAAGCAGTTGTGAGCAAAACATACTTCCCAACAAGATGTGCAGTTTTACTTTCAATTCCACAATTATCAAAGATAATGTTCATATGCGTGTTTATTTAAAATTTTGAAAAATAAAAAGTGACTGAATCAAAAGGTAAAAACTCCCATACCACCCTCCAAGATCAGCTTTAATAACACATACCAGATGGAAAGCATCCGATGAATGTTGGAAACTTAACAGCATATATTTCAGCACAGAAAGTGCACCTTGTCTTAGAATTGGGTAAAAATAGCCTGGAGAACACCTGGAAGGTAGATAATGCATCAGTTAAGAGGATTTATGTAACACAAAAGATTCTACACAAGCCCACAAAACAAAAAAAGATAAAAGGTATAATCACTGTTGTATTATATCAAAACAAGGCAACTATATTAATGTAAAAACATTGAATATTACATCAACAACTTTATCTGACCAAGTCAGTCGCTATCTTATTAATATAGTTGATATTCAAAATTTGTAAGGAACAGGACCTGGGTTTTGTAGGTGGTACACCAGTAATGGAGTGATTTTTCTTAACGATATAGAAGAAGCAGTCAAATTAAGCAACTTTAACCTGAATGGTGTTGAACTTCAAATGCTGCTGGACCAGCAGTCATCCCGAAGAGTGTAAGCATCACTCTTTACTTACAAAGCACATATCCAGTCTATGACCTACTTCTGTAGTTACAGTGGTTGCTGTTAATGGCAAACTCTACAGCACCTTTTTTTTTTTAATGTTCTTTAAACAAATTAAGTTTAATTGATGACCCAAATTTTTAATAAGAAATATCAAAATGTAAAGGCTGGTTTACTGCACAACACATTCCCAGGTCAGGAATGTCACAGACCACATTGATAGCAACATTCTATTTAGCCTGAATGTACAAGGCAATGGGAACAAATGAATAACTGACCAGTCTTAACTAATTTTTCTAACTTACATAGAAACATAGAAAATAGATGCAGGAGTAGGCCATTCAGCCATCGAGCCTGCACCGCCATTCATCCGAAATCAGTACCCTGTTCCGACTTCTTCCCCAATATCCATTGATTCGCTTAGCCGTAAAATGCTATGGATTCTAACATTCATCAATTCTGCATCAATGTTCAACCCTAATGTTACTGCAATTCTTTTCAAAATCCCATTATACCCCTTCCAGAGTAACAGAAAATTATTAGGAATCAACTCAATATCATTAAAGCAATTTTTTTACATCCTTCATTTGACTACTGCCACAAGTAGGAGTTTTCATCTTCATGGTTCAAGAAAAAGCCTTAGACAAGTTAAACCGGATAATAAACATAGGTCTGGAGGAGCAGAATATTGGAGTATTCGAGTAAGTATTCAACAGACACCCCAAGCAGTGAGACTAGAACAAGGTTAACTAGAAACATCAAGTCGCAAGTGCTACAATTCAACTAATTTATCAAAATGTCAGAGAGATTTGTAAGGTGCTCCACAGCAATCAATGTAATAATTGTCAGTTTATTATTAAAAATATTCCAATAGCACAGCAGGTAAAGACATATTGCAGCATCAACTAAATTATATTAACATATTTTCAATGTTATGGTAATGAATCCACCATCTGAAAATTGGCTATTTTAGTGATGGGTTACTGTGGGATCTGTCAAGCGTTGATCTCAATTTCCAAAGTTTATGAGATGAAACTCACCTGCTCAATTTTTGAAAGTGTGACTTGAATCAAAATGCTGAACTCTTTTCACAGCAGCCAAACCTTTCATTAAGCCAATAATCCACTTATCTGCATTTTTTGGCTAATGGCCAAGAAAGCCAATCAATCATACTACAATTAAAAAAAGGAAAAAGTTAGAACATGCTATTATATTATAGTCATCCTTAAAAAATAATTGACACCTGCAATCTAATAAAAATTATTAAAGACGATTCCTAAATATCTTTGACTTTTACTTAAAGGGACAGTACATTTCTGATATCAAAAAAACTGAAATAAGTGACAAAAAGTGATAAAATGTTAATGTATGCAACTAGACAAAAATGCTGGAGAAACTTAGTGGGTGAGGCAGCATCTTTCGTGCGAAGGAAATAGGCGACGTTTCGGATCGAGGCCCTTCTTCAGACTGATGGGGGGGATGGCAGGAAGAAGAAAGGAAGACACAGAGATAGTGGGCTGTGGGAGAGCTGGGAAGGGAAGGGGAAAGAAGGAGAAAGCAAGGACTACCTGAAATTGAAGAAGTCAATGTTCATACCACTGGGGTGTAAACTACCCAAGAGAAATATGAGGTGCTGCTCCTCCAATTTACGGTGGGCCACACTCTGGCCATGGAGAAGGCCCAGGACTGAAAGGTCGGATTCGGAATGGGAGGGGGAGATGGTGCTGAGCCACTGGGAGATCTGGATGGTTATTGTGAACCGAGCGGAGGTGTTGGGCGAAGCGATCGCCAAGCCTACGCTTGGTCTCACCGATGCAGAGCAGCTGACACCTAGAGCAGCGGATGCAATAGATGAGGTTGGAGGAGGTGCAGGTGAATCTCTGCCGCACCTGGAAGGACTGCTTGGGTCCTTGAATGGCGTCAAGGGGGGAGGCAAAGTGACAAATGTAGCATTTCCTGCGGTTGCAAGGGAAAATGCCTGCAGAGGGGGTGATTTGGGTGGGAAGGGACGAATTGACCAGGGAGTTACGGAAGGAGCGGTCACTGCGGAAAGCCGACGGGAGGAGATGGGAAGATATGGGCAGATATGGGCAGTGGTAGGATCACGTTGGTGGTGGCGAAAATGTCAGAGGATTATTTGTTGTATGTGACGGCTGGTAGGGTGGAAGGTGAGGACAAGGGGGACTCTGCCCTTGTTACGAGTGGGGGGGGAGATAGGGAGTGAGAGCAGAGTTGCGGGTTATAGAAGAGGCCATGGTGAGAGCCTCATCTATAGTAGAAGAGGGGAACCCCCGTTCCCTGAAGAATGAGGACATTTCCGATGCCCTGGTTTGGAACATCCTGGGTGCAGATACGGCATAGACGGAGGAATTGGGAGTAGGGGATGTTCCTTACAGGAAGCTGTGGGAGGAAGTGTAGTCCAGAAAGCCATGGGACTCAGTGGGTTTATAGCAGATGTCGGTCAGTAGTTTGTCACCTGCGATGGAGATAGTGAGGTCTAGAAATGGTAGGGAGATGTCAGAAATGGTCCAGGTGTATTTGAGTGCTGGATGGAAGTTACTGGTGAAATGGATGAAGTCAGTGAGTTCTGCATGGGTGAAGGAGGTAGCACCAATGCAGTCGTCAATGCAGCGGAGGTAGAGTTCGGGGATAGGGCCATGGTACAAAGATTGTTCGACGTACGTTAGGAAGAGGTAGGCATAGCTTGGGCCCATGCGCGTGCCCATTGCTAGGATTTGGAGGAAATGGGAGTAGTCAAACAAAAAGTTGTTACGGGTAAGGACCAGCTCCGCTAGGCGGAGGAGAGTATCAGTAGACGGGGATTGGTTGGTTCTGTAGTCGAGGAAGAAATGGAGGGCTTTAAGAATCCTCCTGGTGGGGGATAGAGGGCAAATTGGAAGAGTGACTGGGCATCCATGATGATGAGGGAATGGGGGCCTGGAAAACAGAAGCCATGGAGGAGACGAAGAGCGTGTGAGGTGTCTTGAACATAGGTCGGGAGGGATTTAACCAGGAGGAATAGGATGGAGTCGAGGTATGTGGAAATAAGTTCGGTGGGACATGAACAGGCAGAAACAATGGGTCTGCCTGGACAGTCAGCTTTGTGGATTTTGGGGAGATGGTAAAATCGGGCAGTGCGGGGCTGGGGAACGATGAGGTTGGAGGCTTGGGAGGGCAGGGAGCCGGAAATGATGAAACCAGTGATAGTGTTAGAGATAATGGTCTGGTGCTCGTCTGTGGGGTCATGGTCCAAGGATAAGTAGGAGGAGATGTCTGAGAGTTGGAGCGTGGTCACAGACTTGTAGAGATCAATGCGGCAGACTACTACGGCACCTCCTTGTCGGCAGGTTTGATCATTCAGTCTGGGTTGCTGCAGAGTGAGTGGAGGGCTGTACGTTCAGGGGGGGAGAAGTTAGAGTGAGAAAGGGGAGTGGAGAAGTTGTGGCGGTTGATGTCCCGCCAACAGTTTAAAATAAAAAGGTCTAAAGCAGGTAAATGGCCATGAGGGAGAGTCCAAGGAGGACTCCGTTGGAGACCGGAGAAGGGGTCATCACTGGGGGGTGGACTCCTTCCCATGGAAAAATGCTTTGAAGCAGAGGCGACGGAAGAAGAGCTCCACATCGTGGCAGACACGGAACCCATTGAGGTGGGGAAGGAGGGGAACAAAGGTGAGGCCTCTGCTGAGGACAGACCATTCGGTATCCAAGAGGGGGAGGTCAGGGGAATGGTGAACACATGGCAAGGATGGGGGTTGGGACCGGAGGAAGGCAGGTGAGTGGATGGAGGCCGATGCGATGTCTGGTAGGGGTAGTGGGTGGTCAGGGAGGAGGGGGATATGAGGACTATAGTGTGGGTGGGGAGGAGCTTGGGTCACATGGTCTTCCCCTTCCCCCTCAAACCAAGTGGAACAACCACAGAGGTTCCCTGTGTTGGGGGGGGGGGGGGAAAGAGGAAAACACTAGGACCCAGCGCAGTTGGACCCCGTGATGTCAGAGTCTGCAGCGTGGAAACTTCAGGCCGGGTGCTGAGCCTAGGACTCAGGTAAGGCGATGGCTGCGGCCTGCTGGAGGGCAGTGGAGTGGCGAGGATCGCTAGAGTCCCGCGGGGACTAGAATCCGGGTCAGTGGGCGAAGCGTCGAAGGTCCCGGTCAGCAGATGCCAGGTGAGGTAGCGAGGTGAGGCGGCCCCGTGACTGTCACAGTATGTATGTGACTGTATGTATGCGACACTGTCACTTAACAAAATGTATGCGACTGTCCACTTAACAAAATTAACTTGACACTTTATGAACAAAAAGGTTTTCCGTAATTCAACATTGACAAATACTGGAAGATGAAAACGAGTTTCAGGAAATTAACACAATTCAGAGGCCAACTTTGACTTTCAAAACTTAATCTTCCTTCCTGGGCATTTGCAGTTTTTAATAAATTAAATCATTTCATTTTAAGTCCTCATTGCTAAATATGAGTGCCTAAAAATATGAACCAGAATTTTGCTCTTCATAGTTTAGTTTGTCACCAGTCTTCCCAATCCCCTTATTCCCAAATTCCTTGGTTGCAGTTTTCATACATCTTGATGCCAGTCTGGCTTGTGACAGTGACATATTTTCAAGCCTTTACCACAACTGCCAAGATGTCAAAAAGGCTTACGATAGAAGATTAGGACAGCTTCTTTGCCGTTTGCCTCAGTGTAACAAGACTCATGGCAATATAAAATACCCTTTAGTCAGTTCCTCCGAATAGAGCATTATAGAAAATTGTTGGTTCAAATTTGCACCCAACAGTTGAATATTTTAAGTGAAGATCACCATTTTGACAATTTGCAGCTACCCCATACAACTTACTTGGTTAAAGCAGTCTTCATCGCTACATCTGTGATGCTATCATCATTCGCCAAGTTTTGAATGACCTCATCCATGATTTCCAATGGAACATAATGGACCACAGTGGCCAATGCATTTGATGGCCCATCAGATCCAACTGCAAAATACCCACAACAACTTTTATTTGGGAAAAAGTCGTAAAAAATTTAACAATGCCTTCAATTAAAAATTAATGTAAATAAAAATGTTTCTTTGTATTTTCTGTTATGAAATGTCATCAAATTACAAACCCCCCAAAAATAAAAACATTTTTTAGCAGAGTACCTTAGGAAAAAGTAAATTGGCAAAATTGTACTGCTACAAATCCTCACGTGATCTAGTTTGTTCCTTAGCCTTCTCTTGTGCCAGTGCAAATAGATCCTTATGCAGTGCTCTTTAAATGGGGCAAGACAACAGAAGTACAGTAGTTCGAATGGAGAAAGGTCATGAAATTTTATTGGATCACATAACATGTTCAATTGTTATGGTGCTTCAGTATTTGATCAGTCCACATAGACAAAGTTGAAGTTCTAGTTCTTTAAAAAGGCAAAAGTCCATTAATTGTAATTGTAATGCCAGATATAATTGTGGAATCCAATTGTTACATAATGTTATTGGTGGTATTCTCATCATGGGTTTGTAGTGGACAATGGTAAACAGTCTAATTCCAGAGAAGGAAAAACAAAAATAGCGGCTTAAACTTGTGCAGTATTGAGAAAAGTTGTTGCACTCATGTGGGTGCTGCCTTTAAACTGAGATAGAGTCTTCTTCCTTAGAAGGTGCAAAGGATCTCAAATACTATTCAAAGAATGCCATGTTGTTTTTATTCTCACCAATAATAATTTGTTAGTGTAATACACTATCAGCTCTTCATCACATTGCTGCTTAC
Source organism: Okamejei kenojei (assembly GCA_035221665.1). Taxonomy (NCBI): domain Eukaryota; kingdom Metazoa; phylum Chordata; class Chondrichthyes; order Rajiformes; family Rajidae; genus Okamejei; species Okamejei kenojei. The sequence continues at coordinate 55,028,876 of CM069136.1, forward strand.
AGAATCATCTGTGCCAGTTCTGCTGCTTGACTGCTGCTTTATGGTTGGTAGGACCAGATTGAAATTTCAAATACTAAACCAGGCTTGTGCTGGATCAGATTGGAGAGCTCCTACAATTGTCCAAAACCTGTTCCTCCCTTAAATGAGCATTAAACCATATCCCTGAACAAATATTTTATCATCTGCCTTGAGGTTGACTGTTCATATTTTGCTTGAAAAACCATCTTTTTTTATTTGTTTTAAATTTTTGTTAGAAGCAAGTACAGTAATGTGGTACCTAAGTACCTAATACATACACACACATTACCATTCTTGTACAACTTCTTATTTTTAATTTAATAATAAAAGAACAGTGAAAGAGAAAGGGAAATAAAGGGTGTCGAGATAGATAGACAAGCGAGTAGAAACAGATAGCAAAAGAGACAGAGAGCAGAGATAAAAAGCTAAGAAGATTGAAAGAAAAAGATAAAGTAGAGACACAAGAAATAAGGAGAGATTTACCTATTTCGTATCTTTACCCATCCGTCACCCTGTTCTAAACCATTTAATTTCTAAGGTTATGTTATGTTGCACCATATGCTTGTAAAAAGTTGATAAAAGGAGACCAAATCTTTAAGAATTGGTCTACTTTGCCTAGTAGGAGGAATCTCATTTCTTCAAGATGTAGCGTTTCCGACATATTTGAAATCCACCGTTTGAACGTTGGTGTGGTTCCCTTTTTCCAGAATTTGAGTATGTTTTTTTGCTGTTATTAAACCATAATTAAGAAGAGCTTCTTGGAACGTAGTTAATTTACTTCCCTCTTCCATTGATCCAAAGATAATCAGTTCTGTATTGGGGTTCAATTTTGTGTTAAATAGTTTTGTAAAAGTTCCAAAGATTTCATTCCAAAATTTATGCAGTTTTGTACAAGAGACAAAGGAATGTGCTATAGTGGCATTTTGAGTTAGACTTTTATCGCAAATGGGGGAGACATTTGGAAATATTTTATTCAATCTGGTTAAAGAAATATAATCTGTGTAAAATTTAAAATTGAATTAGGTTTTGTCTTACATTAATCGAACATTTATGTACATATAACCATATAACTATATAACAATTACAGCACGGAAACAGGCCCTCGCGGCCCTTCCAGTCCGTGCCGACCATTTGTTTTTCCCCTAGTCCCATCTACCTGCCTCCACCACTTCTGCTGGAAGCTCATTCCACACAGCCACCACCCTCTGAGTAAAGAAGTTCCCCCTCACGTTACCCCGAAACCTCTGTCCCTTAATTCTCATGTCATGCCCTCTTGTTTGAATCTTCCCTACCCTCAATGGGAAAAACGTATCCACGTCAACTCTGTCTCTCCCTTTCATCATTTTAAAGACCTCAAGTCCCCCCTTAACCTTCTGCGCTCCAAAGAATAAAGACCTAACTTGTTCAACCTTTCTCTGTAACATAGTTGCTGGAACCCTGGCAACATTCTAGTAAATCTCCTCTGTACTCTCTATTTTGTTGACATCCTTCCTATAACTAGGCGACCAAAATTGTACACCATACTCCAGAATTGGTCCTTACCAATGCCTTGTACAATTTCAACATATAATAGATTTTTTTCCCCATCTGTCGTTCAGGATTTTTACCAATAACTCTTGTTCCCAGTCCCATCTAATTGCCTCTGTTGTTGGTGTTTGTATACTTAAAATTATATTATATAAATATGATATTAAATTGCTTGATTCTGCCTTTCTATTCATTCATTTCCGCTAATAAATCTGAGGTTAGAGTTTGATATCCTTGTATATATATATTTTCAAATAATCTTGAATTTGAAGATATTAAAATATTGGTTACTTTTCAAGTTATATATTTAGTTGTAATTGATGGAATGATAAAAGTTTTCCCATTTCACACATATCTCCAATCATTTTAATTCCTATTCTTTCCCAGTGGATAAACGTTAGCTATTGTGGAAAGAAGCGATAAATTTCTTAATTTTAAAGTTAATTTTATTTGTTTCCAGATTCGTATTATACTGTGAATAATTGGATTCTTCTTATATATTATATTGTTCAGTTTCATCGGGGAAAGAAGAATCGCTCCTATATTATAAGGGGAACAATCCTTTCTCCATTCTTATCCAATCTACTTGTTGGGCAGAACTGTCCAACCAATAGATTATATTTTTAATATTCGCTGCCCAATAGTAGTACAACAAGTTAGGGAGTGTCAGTCCCCCTGATCCCTTAGATTTACACAAATGTTTTCTTTGAATTCTGTGTGATTTATAGTCCCATATGAAGTTTGTAATATCAGAGTCTAGTTTTTTTAAGAATTTTTTGGTAAGTATATTGGTATTGATTGATACAGTAGTTGTGGTAAGAAGATCATTTTTATAGCATTTATTCTGCCTATTAAGGACACCGGCAGTGTTTTTTCCACAATTTAATCAACCCATTTAATTAAATTAATAAAGGCATATAGTTTGCATTGAGTAATGATTTATATTTCCTAGTAATTTGGATACCCAAATACTTGAATTTTTCTGTTGCAATTCTAAAAGGGAATTTCAACAGATGTGTCGGTTCTTGAGGTTTTATCATCATAATTTCGCTTTTGTTCCAGTTTATTCTATATCCTGAGAAAGAACCAAATTCCTCTATTAAATTTAGCATATTTGGTATGCTAATTTGCGAAAAACCATCTTTGAAGTGCTTGTTGATACTTGGCCAAGTGGGAGCTATCTATACTTTTGCTGGAGAGAAAACAATATCACTTTTGCTCGACTGATGTAACAGGCTCCAAATCACAAACAATTCATTTTGCAATGAAAAGCCACTAGAGGGCATTAGAGAGAGAAAAAAAAAATCAGGCAAGACATGTAGGGGCAGCACAGTGGCACAACAGAGTTGTTGCCTTATAGCGCCAGAGTATGGGTGCGGCTGTGCAGTGTTTGTACGTTCTCCCCGTGACTGCATAGGCTTTCTCCAAGTGCTCCAGTTTTGTCCCACATTCCAAAGATGTACAGGTTTGTAGGTTAATTGAGATCTGTAAATTGTTAATTGTCCCTAGTGTGCAAGACAGTGCTAGTGTACGGGGTGATCGCTGGTCAGCGCAGACAGTGGGCCAAAGGGCCCGTTTCCTCGCTTTGTCTCTAAGGTCTAAATTAAATATACTCATGCACAAATTAACTTGATGTTTACAAATAGAATGTAAAAATACAACTATTTTGCAAAGATACTGAATATCCTGTTTGCCAATGTGCAAAGAAGATACCAAGTAAGTGGCTACCAAAGCTCCACCAATGAGAGAGTACAGGCAGCACACAGAATCAGGATTTATGCACAAGTAAGCATTATCAGGAAAGTAGTTGCTAGAGTCTGAAGATTACGATAGGAATTGCAACTCAACTGCAAGCAAAGTGTGGTGTCGCATTGAGCCCTGTAACCAGCAGTGTCATATGGTATACAGAGCCAGTGACCAGGCAAGCACAATTTTGTTTTGGTGGGGGGGGGTTTCGCGACCCGAAACGTCACCCGTTGCTTCTTACCAGAGATGTTGCCTAGCCCGCTGAGTTACTCCGGCATTTTATGTCTACCTTCGATTTAAACCAGCATCTGCAGTTCTTTCCTAGTAAAATGCACAACTCGTCATTTAGTCTATTTCAAGGGAAACAAATTGAGAATGCAATGTGCAGCAAATACTACATTGTGGTTTAGCATGATGAAAACACTTCTATGCAAAAGCATTGCATTGATCAATTGCAAAACAATAATTTTACTTTGCACCTCGAATAATCCACCAAATATTGCCAATATGTAATAGACAAAAGTGCTGGAGAAACTCAGCATCTATGGAGCATCTATGGAGCGAAGGAAATAGGCAATGTTTCGGGCCAAAACCCTTCTTCAGACTGAACAGCGAAAGAAATAGGCAACGTTTCGACCCGAAACCCTTCTTCATAATAACTGATAATGTAACAGTTTATTCTATAGTTTTGTTCCAGTTTATTCTATATCCTGAGAAAGAACCAAATCCTCTATTAAATTTAGCATATTTGGTATGCTAATTTGCGAAAAACCATCTTTGAAGTGCTTGTTGATACTTGCCAAGTGGGAGCTATCTATACTTTTGCTGGAGAGAAAAACAATATCACTTTTTCTCGACTGATGTAACAGGCTCCAAATCACAAACAATTCATTTTGCAATGAAAAGCCACTAGAGGGCATTAGAGAGAGAAAAAAAAAAATCAGGCAAGACATGTAGGGGCAGCACAGTGAAACAACAGAGTTGTTGCCTTATAGCGCCAGAGTCCCGGTTCAATCCAGACTATGGGTGCTGGCTGTGCAGTGTTTGTACGTTCTCCCCGTGACTGCATAGGTTTTCTCCAAGTGCTCCAGTTTTGTCCCACATTCCAAAGATGTACAGGTTTGTAGGTTAATTGAGATCTGTAAATTGTTAATTGTCTCTAGTGTGCAAGACTATGGTCATATGGTATACAGAGCCAGTGACCAGGCAAGCACAATTTTGTTTTGGTGGGGGGGGTTTCGCGACCCGAAACGTCACCCATTGCTTCTTACCAGAGATGCTGCCTAGCCCGCTGAGTTACTCCGGCATTTTATGTCTACCTTCGATTTAAACCAGCATCTTGCAGTTCTTTCCTAGTAAAATGCACAACTCGTCATTTAGTCTATTTCAAGGGAAACAAATTGAGAATGCAATGTGCAGCAAATACTACATTGTGGTTTAGCATGATGAAAACACTTCTATGCAAAAGCATTGCATTGATCAATTGCAAAACAATAATTTTACTTTGCAACCTCGAATAATCCACCAAATATTGCCAATATGTAATAGACAAAAGTGCTGGAGAAACTCAGCGGGTGCAGCAGCATCCATGGAGCGAAGGAAATAGGCAATGTTTCGGGCCAAAACCCTTCTTCAGACTGAACAGCGAAAGAAATAGGCAACGTTTCGACCCGTTGCCTATAATGTAACATTTGTAATATGCCAACATGTAATATTTATTTCTCTGTGGTTTTAAATGAAAGGAAAATGTTTTTTGCTAGGAATTTGTTGGAAATGTCCATGACATTCAAATTGTTATTGAATTTTCTTAATTTTGGGACTGAACAAGTACCATTGTACAGCACAATATCATATTCATGTTATTCTGGCAGAATGCAGATCTGCATGTTCAGTTTCAAGAAGAGTTTGTATTTTCTAAGCTGTAAGAATTTGTAAATTCCTGAAGTACCAAAATAAAAACAACGTGGCCTGTTAAACCAGGCTACTGCACCGACCTAGTCATTGAAGTGAAAAAATCTGGCCAAAAGTAAAAAGGTACATGTTTTATTGTCCAGTATAGGAAATGGTATTTTCAAAATTATACTTCAAGTTTAGAAACAGGAAACTTAATGTTATATGTAGCTGGAAAGGGTCAGAAGATTGCTATTAAAGTCAAGATTGGTGCAGTATATAAGCAGTCCGATATAAATGGGATTTCCTGACACTGAAAAGGGCACCATGTAGGCAAAAGCATGATGCACATGCAGGCCCGCATTAAGTTGTTCAAAAGGGGGGGGTGGCATGACAGGATTACAAAACTTTTACGTGAATTTCTAGAGGCCCAGGAGCAGTTGGAGCGGCTGGTGCAGCGTCCGGGCGATAGGTTTAAATACCGAGCGCAGGGCTTTGTTCTCACAGAGGCCCAGGAGTGGTTGGAGCGCCCACTCTGCAACGTTTCCTCACACTTCAAAAGAAGTAGTCTGAGGAAGCCGCTGATTGGTGGAAGCAGACTAGAGGAAGCAGCTGATTGGGAGTAACCCCAGGTTTGTATTTCGGCTTTCTGTTCGTACTTTTTAGTTAAGGGTTCAGTGAGTTAAGGGTACACTGAGTCAAGGTACAGTGCTTTTTAGTAAAGGTTACAGTTTAAAGGATTAGATTTTTATAGTGGAGTGAGTTGAGTTTAATTTGGGGGTAAGCCATGTCCAGTTGAGATCGGCCCCGTGGATTGCTCATCCTGCAACCTGCTCATCCTGCAACATGTGAGAGATCAGGGATATTGTCAGTGTCCCGGGTGACTAGAGTGCAGGAAGTGTGGCCAGCTGCAATCTCCTGGCAGACCGCATTGAACGGTTGAAGCTGCGGTTGGATTCATACTGGAACACCCATGATGCTGAGAAAGTCGTGAATAGCACATACAGCGAGTTGGCCACACCGCAGGTAAAAGTTAAGTGGAGGGGGGGGTTGGTTCAGAAAGGAAACAGGTGGCCACTAGCCAGTGTAGCAGTGGGCAGGTAGTGCAGGAGTCCCCTGCGGTCCATCTCCCTCCTAAACAGATATACCATTTTGGATATGTTGGGGGAGATGGCTCATCAGGGGAAGGCAGCAGCCGCCACGTTTATGGCACCGTGGGTGGCTCCGTGGCACAGGAGCTGAGAAAAAAAAGAATGGAAGGGCTATGTGGGGGGGGGGGTGGGTTGAGAAGCAATCCATAGAATAGGCGCAGGAGTAGGCCCATTCGGACCTTCGAGCCAGCACCGCCATTCAATGTGATCATGGCTGATCATCCCCAATCAGTACCCCTCCTGCCTTCTCCCCATATCCCCCGACTACGCTATTTTTAAGAGCCAAATCCAGCTCCTCTCTGGAAAGCATCCAGAGAACCTGCCTACCACCACCCTCCGAGGCACAGAATTCCACAGACGGTTGCAGAATGATGGATTGAGGCAGGGGAATTAGTGTGTGTCGGTTGAGTTAGGTAAAATTGTGAGGGAAGAACGCGCGGAATTTCAGTGGCGATCAGTACAGGATGGATGGGGGAAATTAGTACAGGATGGATGGGGGACTTGCCAGGAGAATCAATGTGAGATGGATAGGGAGATCAGTGCATGGATGAATAGATCGGTGGGGGGGTGGGGGGGTGGGGGGGGGGGTAGATGGGGAGGGTAGCACAGGGGATGTCTTGTGAGGACTGAATTAAAGAGAGGCGGGAATGGGGATCAGCGGGTCAGACAGCATCTCTGGAGAAAGGAATAAGTGACGTGAGAAGAGGGGTCCCAGGATAAGGGGGGGAGAAAAAAAGAGAGAGAAAGAGAGAGAGAGAGAGAGAGAGAGGTCAGCGCTCTTCCGTGACAACACCGGCATCATCGCCCCGCTGCCTTGGCCATCCTGTCCACCACTAAGTGCCGCCGCAAAGGGGGAGGCAGTTGGGATCTCTTCGTCACCACCTTCCCTCTGGAGTGGCGACACAGCGATCGCTATGAGGGCGGGCTGGGCCGCCGTCGACGCTGCAGCTGCGCTAGGCCCGACATTCGCTCCGACCCTCGGTCACCCTGCACTACAGCTCCGCTGCTGCGATTGCAATCTCAGTTACAAAGAAATAATTATGCACAATATTTCACCATCACATTGTAGTAAGCACCTTACATTGCAGTAGGTTACAAGTTAAAAATTAATTGCATAATATTTTATATTTGTGATGAAAGCCAAGTAATGGCACTATTTAGCATGAGAATACAAGAAAGGCTAAAATAAATGGAACAGTATTACACAGTAAAACATAGGTCAAGAAAGACAAGAACCTCTTGCTACATGCAATGTTTTTAGTTTTAGTGTAGGGTTTACCATCCTAAAAAAAACCCCGAATATCCCATAAACCAGAATAATCAATTGTTCTTCTGACCTGAGCTGTTACATTCAAAATAATTACAGCTATTCCTGCTTGTAAGACTCAACCATGTTGAAATTATTACTTTTTGTTTAAAATGGTACTAATTGGTGACAAGTTGCTCTTACCCTGGCACTCATGGTGTTCTCTGGCAGCATACATTAATTTGCCATTGTAAATAACAACACTAAAAACTGCATAATCACAAGCTGTCCATGACTATTGTCCATCCCTTCAACAGAGGTTTTTTTGGAGCTGCTGTGGAGGCAAAGCCTCAACATTAAGTTTATACATCGTAAAACTGAGAACAGTGGATTCATCCAGTACCCAATCTCAACCAATCGGTAGAGTGAGGCCGAAGATGAAAAAACATTCCCCAAGGAACAGAAATATAAAAGGTGGCTGTTTTGTTTATTCGAGCTCTAGTTTCCAAGTTTAGCATGCAGAAGTACAGGACACACAATGTCAAGCAGATTTTGCCTGAAAGGCAATGAAGCCATAGCATCTGGAGTGGGGAGATGAACTGGCGGGGGAGGGGGAGGGGGGGGGGAGGTGGGAAAGAACTAATCAATAATATTTTCTTAAAATTAAAATGTGCATTTTCCCTTACCATATGAGATCTACTGTGAACAGCTCCCGCAAGGAGGGAATAATAGCTGTAAGTTTTGTGTGTCACAGATTGGTTGGAACAATCCGCTTACTTTGTTACTTCATCTCAGGAATATTCACAATTCATCTTCGTCTTGTGATGCGCATGGAACTGCCCTATACATCTAACAAGTTGCTGGCAGAACACCCCAATCCCCCCAACACTCCATCATCTAGGTAATGCCAGAGGATATTCTGCCAAGTAGTTTTACCAAACACAGGCACAGAGCTTTGATCCAGGATTCTCACACACAGCGAGAAGCTCAATCTAAGAGCATGAAATTGCTTCATCACAGAAGTATGTACCTTGATATATTTAACCCTAGCTGAATGTACTCCAAAATATCACTGCTCCTTTTGCTCAGTGGTGCCATAACCATCTTGCAACAGTTTCAAGATAAATTTACATTGAAAAAAATCTCAAAATCTGCAGTGTGGTTCTGGGCAAAAAGCTTCTAGAACCTCCTTGCCGACATCCTTTTGGAAACTGTGTGTCACCGACATAAAAGAATTTGGGTAGACAACTCAACATGCCATACACTGCTTATGGTCGAGAGGTTCTTCGCTCGTCTTAATTCGTTTATACATGCTTCTTAGACGTTGGATTGTGGACCACATCTTGTCCATTTTTTCTAAAATCTTGTCCATTTTTTTCAATCCTAAAAAACAAGTCAATAATAATAAGAATTTCACTACATAAAATCAAGAAGATTTCCACCCATGGGATACTCCATACCTGCATTTTCAAAATGTTCTTTAATACATCAGACAATACTCTCAAATATGCTAACACTGCTGCAAGATACAACGCTATGTCCCACATGCAGCAGGGCCCACATTTACGTATAAGCCTAGACTTATGCTCGCTCAACCAAGGTGTTGAACTTTTGAGATAGGGCGTATTACAAACCCTACCATCAGTGCCTGGGCGATAGTGGCGTTGTAACAAAGCTACAAACTGTGGGCGCTGTGCTTGCTATTCCGGAGCTTTGGTGGTGTGGGGGGGGGGGGGATAA